>JAJIYU010014623.1:0-13132 GCA_030144865.1 Tinospora cordifolia
CATGTGCCAACCCACCATATGCACCCAAAATTTCTTAAAATCTTTGAAATTAATTTATTCAACTTATTTTATTTATTTTAAATTTTTTGACAAAATTCTGGGGTATTACATTTAATTGATGTATATTTGAATGAACACTACGGGACTAGGCCAGTTGTCGACGGGACATCGATGTGCAGGAACCGAGGTGAGTAGTTTAATTTAGGTATTTTCTGTGACTTGTATTTATTGCATAAAACTTGTATGAAATGGCATGGTTTAAATGATTTCATGAGATTTAGATACGTCTGATTGGTTTTCAGATGTGTAGATGTACACGGGTAGTGAGACGATAGGCTCGAAGGTTGAGCGTTGGGGTCAGGGTATTTGATGTGATTGTGATAGACTCGAGGGCCAAGCATTAGAGGTTAGGGCATATGATCAGTGCGCCTAGCCACTGAACCCGCTCGAGTTACAACACTTGAGGGCTGAGCGTTGGGGTAGGGTATTTGATGAGTACGCCTAGCTCACAACCCGCTCGAGTGGCTAGTATGCTAGACTCAGGACTTGCCCAAGCGATGACCATAGGTTGGGTTTGTTGAGTTAACCCTATCCGAGATACGTTTTTAACTGGCATGGATTGGAAATGTTTTTATAATGGTCGCATTATTTATAATTGCTTTTGTACTATGTCGTGCATTTAAATTTTACATTATTTCTGCTGCTCATGCATGCATGCATTGTTTTGGAGTATTGGTTATGGTTGACATATTGGTCCTTCTACTCACTGAGCCACGTTGATTTTAGGCTCACTACTCTATCACTATTTTGGATTTTTCAGTGGCTGATAAAGGGAAAGGCGTAGTGATTGCCTAGCTCCCTGACGATTCATGTTCCCTTTTTTGTCTTTAGATTTAGAGGTTAGTCATTCCTTGTTTGTGTATAAAGGGTCAACTATGTATTTTGGACAAGACAGATATGTAATAAAATATTTTTTCTTCGTATGTTGCTTATTTCTGCTTTTAAGTGACCACTTGTTCTGATATCGTTTGTTTTATGGGGTTAGAAAAAGGGCTTAATAGTGGTTGGACGAACTCGACATGGTGAGTGAGTTCATCGGGCCACTATGTCGGTCGGCCTCCTTTGGCTTAGAGAAGGGGTCCCAACAATAGATGTACACCGATAGTGAAACCATAGGCTCCAAGTCTGAGTGCGGGGTCAAGGTACATTATGTGATTGGATTTAGACTCATGGTCAGAGCATTAGGGCCAAGGCATATTTTCAGTGCGCCTAACCTCAAACCTACTCAAGTGATGACACTTGAGGATTGAGCGTGGGGTTAAGGTATTCGATGAATACGCCTAGCTTATAACCAGCTTGAGTAGCTAATACGTCTGACTCATGACCCGCTTGAGCGATGACCATAGGTTTGGATTTAATGATTTGAACCCTAGCCCTGATACAATTTTCAACTGGCATGCATTCAAACTATTCTTCTTTAACTATTGCATTGTTTATAAATGTTTTACTACATACCTTGTTATCAAGCAATGTTTTACCACTACAGTTCATTCATATATGCATTATTTTGAAATGTTATTTATAGGTGATACGCTGGTTTTACTACCCACTGAGCCACATTGCAAATTAGGCTCACTACTCTACTAACATTTTAGGTTCCACAATAGTTGAAAAAGGGAAAGGCGTAGTGATAGCCTAGTCCCTTGGCAGTTCCTTTTTTTTTCTTAGTATTTGTTAGAGGTTAGTCATTTTTGTACATTTAACTAATGGTCAACTGTATTTCAGAACAAAGACTGCTTGTAATATTTTGTTGCTCTCGCACTTTACAAATGAATGTTTAAATTACTTTTGATGTGGCTTGATATCATGGTTGGAAAGACTTAACAATGACTAGGCGAACTTGACTCAATGAGTGAGTTCGTTGAGTCATCGTGCCAGTCAAGCCGCCCTCGGCCTAGAGAAAAGGTACCGATATAATATTACAACGATATGTGAATAGATAGCCTGTCAAAAATCTTGTTTTTGGTGGTTTTAGATAAATATTATGCATTTGCATAACTAATTAATTATTTTTGAGATTCATTTGAATAAAATATATTCATACAATTTTGTCTTGGAGGTATTTAGAAATATATTTAACTTTATTCCAATTTTTTCTTGTAGGTAAAAAAACTACACGGTACTAATAAATTCACAAAAAATGTTATATTAGATCTTGTATTATTAGCAATATAATTAATGCATTCAATGGATGGGTTTTAGTCACATTAAGTAAACAAACAACCATTGAAATACTCAATGGATGGGTTTTATCGATGCAAAATTGTTTTAAGAATTTTTTTTATATATGTTAATCAATGAATACAGATTCCACTTGATAAATGTTCAATTTGTAAACCAAAACAAAACTTAGTTTTACTAAGATCTTTCATTTTACATTCTTTTTTTCGAAAATCTGCTACTTTTGATATTTTTTTAGGACTCTAAACAACGTTTATGTAACACCCCAACCCCCGTATCTTTAAGCATTGGACAGGATCACCATTCTCTTGACGGTGGGCTAAACCAAAAGGTGGGCCGGGCCGGTGTTACTTTACAAGTGACACACACTTGACTCTCTTTCTATTTCAATTATTTCATTCCTTAATCATATTTAACAGTACATGACTTAAATTTAGGAATTTAATAAGGCTATAATACAAGAAATAACTGAAATTCATAAACTCAATTAATTAAATAAAATTCAGTACATAATTTGATCTTGAAGAAAAACTTTTACAGTGGAAGATTCAAAACTTGGGCAACATGCCCTTGCATAAAAATTAGAAACCTTTTAAACAAAAAGAGCCTAACTAATATTCATGGTCTTCATGTGATTCAGTTACCGGAAAAATAGAAGGAAGGGGTGAACACATAGCTCAGTGGATCTTTCTAACATTTAATTCATTATTTCAATTCAAACAAACCAAGCATATCATATCAAAAACTTTTGTACATTAGGCGATTCAAACAATTTCTTGTTTATGGTTGGCATTCAGACCAAAAGAGTTTAATGTCTGTGTTCCACATCGTAGGGAGAGAGAATGACAAACCAAAACTCAAACCCCAATATCTATGAAGTGGGATCACTCTTGGAAACCCAGTTCAAAATCGTCAATGGTAAATCGACAAGCCGTGTCGGGGGATGGAGCGCACACGATGACATTATGCAGTCCATCATTGCGCCGGTACGTAGATTGAATCATTATTTAATCTTTTCTTAGTGATAGAACACACAATATCGGATTAAACCATCGATGCAACATGTTCAAAACATGAATCATTAAATATTTATTCATAACACAATTCATGTATAACATGCATCAATATTCTTAATTTCTAAACATGCATAACATGTGTATTCATGGCACATCAAATAAATAAAGCATGCATATTAAAACATATACTCAATCAATCATCTTGAAAACATTATCACACATGCAAGACTTATTCAAATTAAAATAAAGAAGTAGAAGCTAGAAGTCACTTCCACCTTAAATACGTCTCTTCTGCACACCTCTAAAATCCGACAGAGCTCCGTTACTTCAAAGCTTTCAAACACTCAAAAACTCTCAAGAACACTCAAGAACAGTTCAAGATTACTCAAGAACTGAGGGGATTGCCAAGAAGAAGGCTAGAGAGAGTCAAGAGGGACTAGTATGTTCTTGATTTGGGATGAACACAATGTGAGCATTAGGGGTCCTTTATATAGAGTTCAAGATGGCATAGATTGGTAACTTTTTGGTGTTTTCCTTGTAGGAAACTTGCTAATTATTCAAAATTTCGTGCCCTCCAAGCATAGAAAAATAGTAAGTGCATTGGAAATTTTAGAAACACAATTTTCAAATTTTGTTTTGAATGTTTTCTGATTTTTTTGGATTTTTTTGGATTTAATCAGTTATTATTTGGAGCATGAAACGTGGGCCGTTGATGATCCTTGATCGCAACATCATATCGCGATCAAGATTAACGAACTCGCCGTGGGTCGTCGAATCTTCTTCGAATGTGTCAACGCAGATGATCTGATCTAGACCGCTAGATTTCCTCGAACGCAACACAATCATCAAGGCGTCTAAGATCTTCACCGTCGAATGAGCCTCGAGCGCAGCACCGTTCGCGATCGAGATTAACGAATTCGTTGTTGACCGTTGATCAACCTTGAGGGCAACACTGGATCGCGATTAAGAAAAACGACTTTGATCTTCACCATTGGATGGACCTCGAGTGCAGCATCAGATCCTAAATACCGATCCAGGTCGCACAATGAACCTCGAGTGCAGTGTCATTCATGATCAAAGGAGTGCATCTGAACCGTTAGATCAGGCTGATCGTATCTGGGCCGTTGGATTATGCTGATCTGGTGCTCCTGGGCGTTGTTTTGAGCTTCGATTTTATTCGTTGGATTTTGCCGATTTGTTTTGGACCGTTGGATGTAGTTTCTATTTACCAATTTGCTTTCTAATAATGTTATTATCCGAATTTTGCTAATTAGACACTTTCTAATTGATGAAAACTTGGTTTTATTGCACAATTCATTCAATTTTATGGTCTTACTAATATTTTTTCCTTTCTAATTATTTAATATTGTATTTATTTGATATTTTTCTATTTCTTTAATATCTTTAATGCCAATTATTAAATAATCTATATTTTTTATTTTCATATATTTTTATTTATTTCATATTTCATTTTCAGATAATCATTTATGTAATTATAAATTGATATTTATATGATGTTTTATTTATTTTAATTAAATACATGCATACTACATTTTTATTTAATTATGTAAATTTTTTTATATACATATTTCTATAATATGTAATATTAACATTTACTATGCTAACACACACATTATTCATATACACATTAACCTATATATATATATGTGTGTGTGTGTGTGTGTGTGTGTGTGTGTATTTTATTTCTTTTTTTTTTCTATTCTTTATTTCTTAAGCAACTCTTTTAATTTGACATTTTCATTTAAATATCAAATTAAGGTTTTATTTGCCTATTTTATTTTACATCTAAATATTTTATATTATTTTTCTTTTTCTAACCCATAATTTGCACCAAAAAATGTCTTAAAATCTTAAAAAAATATTTCACTTGACTTATTTTATTTAATTTCCTTAAACTTATTTATCTTTAATTATTTGACAAAATTTGGGATTATTACAACCAACCCTCCTTAAAAGAATTTTGTTCTCGAAATTTTTATACATTTATTCGTGCGTCATTTCGTTAGGTATTTCTGGTAAATGGGTTGGTTTTGACTAATTTGATAAGCTTAAGGGCTCGAGTCTTTGTAACTATCCTGGTGACAGCCTCTTGTGTTTTCGAAGTTAGATGGTTAAGGAATTTGGCTATCGTTTGCTAAATTTAGCAAGACTGTGTTTCATAAATTGCGTCTCCTGATCAACATGATGTCTAACCGTTTGGTTCATTGTATTCCTATATGTTCCCTAATAGGTTGTTTCATACAAAATAAACTTCCTGATTCTCAGCTGTTGATTTTCTGACCTTAGATCGGTTCTTAAGTAATGGTGGCTTCTCCAAATAATCGAATGGGTCACTTTGGTAGGGAATACTTATCCTTTACTATTGGGTGATCTGCTTACTCTATCCAATCTAAGGTATACAGATCCTTTCGAATCTTAGGGTATTCTCGGCTTCTAACTTGAAGTAAGTATGTCTGTCCTATTCAATTTTCTCTATTAAGCTTGTGAGTCATTTGTCTTGCCTTTTGTTCATCACTGATTTGATGTAACAGATCCGATGGCAAAACTTGCTATAGAGATAGGCTTGTCTTTCATTTAGGGTCATACCTAACCCTAAGTTCTCAGTTTATCTGAGGGTAAAAGTTTCTTTGTCACTTCCTGCCATACGGCAGGTTCTAGGGTTACTACTCACACTTTATATTCCCATACTTTCCATTTTTGGATATTCAAAATGTAACGACAAGAGTTCTTAAGGGAAAATTTTCATTAATAGATATAATTGGTACAAAACCTTATTTCAACTCAAAATTCATAATTGCTAACATAAAGCAATCTTAAACTAAAGGTCTCCCTACTACTACTCATATTCAAAATTAGTTCATTTGTCCTAACATTGGACTATGAGGGTCTTGATCTTCTTGAGCTTCAACAACCAACATTCTAGCTTGGTTCTCACCATCTTGAGGCTGAGGAGCTCGAGCAGGTGCAGTTGGACAATTTCTAGCAAAATGACCCCTTTGTCTGCACACATAGTATAGCCATTGTCTCTTAGCTTGCTTCTTTTGTTCTTTTTCAGTTTGGTGAGTTTGTTTCTGTTTCTTGCCTTCCTTTCCCATCTTTTGATCCTTTTGTGATTTCTTGTTTTTATTCTTTACGGATCGTTTGAAGTGGATATCCTTTTGATTGAATTAATCTCAACTGTCGTTCCTTTGGGCATCGTTAGTCTTAGAGGAATGACTAGTTCATTGATTCCCATTTTTAGTTTATTTTGAATCTCAGGCTGTGACTGTAGAGTCCTCATCACTTGCTCGACCACCTGTCGAGTGATTTCTGCTATTATCTCTGGTGATAAGATGGAAGCTACTGCCACATCTACCCCTTGGTTACTTTGATCATGTGTATTGGTGTTTTCTTGGATTCCTTCTATTATCTACAAACCAAAGCCACTTTAGTATCCCACAAGGTATCATAGAAGTTTCAATTAGGACATTCATCTAGGGTACTCACCCCTCTTTTCTTATCCTCGGGATAGACTTGAGAAATGGCCATCTTCCCTACATCATATGTTGTATCTGTTTCCTCAAGTTTTCATTTCGTTCGTACTATCATGACTCTAGATTCATGTCTCTAGGTTCTCGATTTGTTTAGTGGCCTAAAGGTTTTTCTTCTAGGTTCTTTTCATGCATGGGTACAGGATTTGGTCTTAAAGCAAATGAACATCATAGCATGCATATCACACAATCACACAATCACGCTAGCACAGCAAGGTCCCAAGCTTCTACCTAAGCTTTCAGGTTCAAGTATCTCATACCACTCTACCCCTTCCACTTAGGCTTTCACTCAGAATAGAGCTACACCCAAACAATTTTGCAAATGTCTCGATAACTAAGGTTCTCGAGCCCACTATACTCCACCGTCCCATACCAGCGAGCATAGAGAAACTCATTCTGCCAGAGTTATCGATCATTCACCACACATGGTCCATCATTCTCCAAGTCCAGACTTCTTCCATACCCCCGAATTCCTATGCATCCCATACTACATAGAAATCGAAAGATACAGAAGTTTTCTGATCCCGTGTCCTAATTAAATAATTTTCTATTTTCACACAAGTTTTTGTCTCTAGCCTATGCCCTAGATATTTATGCTTTTGATCCACTGTGGCACCCATGGCTACACTCCGTTCCTACCTAGGGTCTTTCTCTAGACCTAAGGTTCAATCTGGTTGACTTACAACCTCCATCTAGTCAAGATACCATTTTTGACATCTTTTCGACTTCTATTCACTTTCTTGCCCTAATTTTCCACCTTCTAGTTTCCTTTTATAGAAAATAAGAGTGTTCTTCAACTCTGACTACTCATATGAGCTGGTGGGACAACCTCCAGATCGGGCAGCGAGACTGAAGTCTGCTTAGCAACCGCGCTTTCTAGGGCGGGATAACCCACCTCCCTTTCAATGTTTAGCTTTACTCGGGACAAGGCTTACCCACTATCAGCTCAACTTGTAGTCTTTGTATCCAAAGAAAACATTTCAAAATATATTTTTCTTTTTTGAAAACACTTTCTAAAATAGTTTTTCAAGTTCAAAAATAGAAGGTTGGGCATTCAAGATTCAATTTGAATTCAAGTGAAACCCTAATTTGAGTTTCTAATTCTTGTCAAGCAACTAATGTTTGACTTTCTAATTCTTGCCCAGTACATCTACTAACTGACCTCTGATACCACGTTTGGTATCAGAGTAACTTTCTAATCTTTGGCCTAGAACTAATGCTTGGGCTCTAATACCACGTTTGTAACACCCCAACCCCCGTATCTTTAAGCATTGGACACGATCACCATTCTCTTGACGGTGGGCTAAAGCAAACGGTGGGTCGGGCCTGTGTTACTTTACAATTGACACACACTTGAGTCTCTTTCTATTTCAATTATTTCATTCCTTAATCATATTTAATAGTACATGACTTATATTTATGAATTTAATAAGGCTATAATACAAGAAATAACTGAAATTCATAAACTCAATTAATTAAATAAAATTCAGTACATAATTTGATCTTGAAGAAAAACTTTTACAGTGGAAGATTCAAAACTTGGGCAACATGCCCTTGCATAAAAATTAGAAACCTTTTAAACAAAAAGAGCCTAACTAATATTCATGGTCTTCATGTGATTCAGTTACCGAAAAAATAGAAGGAAGGGGTGAGCACATAGCTCAGTGGATCTTTCTAACATTTAATTCATTATTTCAATTCAAACAAACCAAGCATATCATATCAAAAACTTTTGTACATTAGGCAATTCAAACAATTTCTTGTTTATGGTTGGCATTCGGACCAAAAGAGTTTAATGTCTGTGTTCCACATCGTAGGGAGAGAGAATGACAAACCGAAACTCAAACCCCAATATCTATGAAGTGGGATCACTCTTGGAAACCCAGTTCAAAATCGTCAATGGTAAATCGACAAGCCGTGTCGGGGGATGGAGCGCACACGATGACACTATGCAGTCCATCATTGCATCGGTACGTGGATTGAATCATTATTTAATCTTTTCTTAGTGATAGAACACACAATATCGGATTAAACCATCGATGCAACATGTACAAAACATGAATCATTAAATATTTATTCATAACACAATTCATGTATAACATGCATCAATATTCTTAATTTCTAAACATGCATAACATGTGTATTCATGGCACATCAAATAAATAAAGCGTGCATATTAAAACATATACTCAATCAATCATCTTCAAAACATTATCACACATGCAAGACTTATTCAGATTAAAATAAAGAAGTTACTTCCACCTTAAATACGTCTCTTCTGCACACCTCTGAAATTCAATAGAGCTCTGTTATTTCAAAGCTTTCAAACACTCAGAAACTCTCAAGAACAATTCAAGATTACTCAAGAACTGAGGAGATTGCCAAAAAGAAGGCTAGAGAGAGTCAATAGGGACTAATATGCTCTTGATTTGGGATGAACATAATGTGAACATTAGGGGTCCTTTATATAGAGTTCAAGATGGCATAGATTGGTAACTTTTTGGTGTTCTCCTTGTAGGAAACTTGCTAATTATTCAAAATTTCGTGCCTTTCAAGTATAGGAAAGTAGCAAGTGCATTGGAAATTTTAGAAACACAATTTTTGGATTTTTTATTTATTTTTTGGATTTTTTTCGGATTTAATCAGTTGTTATTTGAAGCATGAAACGTGGGCCGTTGATGATCCTCGATTGCAACATCAGATCGCGATCAAGATTAACGTACTCACCGTGGGTCGTTGGATCTTCTTCGAACGCGTCAACGCAAATGATCTGATCTGGACCTCTAGATTTCCTCAAATGCAACACGATCATCAAGGCGTCTAAGATCTTTTTCTACATACGTATTCCTATAATATGTAGTATTAACATTTGCTATGTTAACACACACATTATTCGTATACACATTAACCTATATATATATATATATATATGTGTGTGTGTGTGTGTGTGTGTGTGTGTGTGTGTGTATATATATTTTATTACTTTTTTTTTTCTATTCTTTATTTCTTAAGCAACTCTTTTAATTTGACATTTTCATTTAAATATCAAATAAGGTTTTATTTGCCTATTTTATTTTACATCTAAATATTTTATATTATTTTTCATTTTTTAACCCATAATTTGCACCGAAAAATGTCTTAAAATCTTCAAAAAGAATTTCACTTGACTTATTTCATTTAATTTCCTTAAACTTATTTATCTTTAATTATTTGACAAAATTTTGGGTTATTACAGTTTAAGTCATCAACATATACAAAAATTATAATAAATGTGGATCTAGTTTTTCAGACAAATCAAATAATTTTTATTGCATTCTTTTAATAAATACTCACTGAGATGGTTACACAACATTCACCCATATTATTTTAATTCATACAAAGATCTTTGTAACTTTATAAATAAATTCCTCAATAATTTGAGTTAGAAGCTATAAGAATGTGAAATCCTTTTGTGATTTTTATACAAATATCACTATTAAAAGATTCATATAAGTAGGCTTTGACTATGTCCATTAGTTGCATTTCAAGTTATTTTTGGGTTGTTAGGCTAATAAGATTGTAACGACCCATATTTTTTGAACACCAAGTTGATGGGTTCGAGATATGCATTCCCATGTATTTTCTGAATTTTCAATCAAAATATATGAATTTTCTCAATTTTCTCAAATTTTACCCATTTAATTGATGAAAATTAGATTAATTGAGAAATATGATTTTCAGGAAGAGAATATGTTAATTATTGAAGAAATGTGATTTTTGGAAGAAAATATGTTTTTTGAGTTAATTATATGGATTTCATAAAGGAATAACAAATATTTGGGTAATTATTTGATTTTTTAAGAGAAAAATATTAATTTTTGGATTAAATATGTGATTTTTAGGAAAAAAGGAAAATAAATAAATAATAAGGATGATGACAATAAAATAAATGGGTGAGTGAATAAATAAACAAATGTATATATAAACAAAATGGCAAAAAAAATGAAATGAAATGAGGAAAAGGGAAAAAGAAGAGAAAAGAAGAAGAAGAAAAAAAAAAGAATAATCTTAGCAGCCTAGGCGCATGGGCCTGGACTGTCCAAGCCCATGTAGGTCAGGCTGGGTGCATGGGCTGGCCCGTGCACCCAACATTCTTCTTCCTTCCCTCTCCTTTCTTCTTTCTTCCCAAATTTTTCAGCACAAAAAACCAGCAAAAACTAGATTTGTGCCCCTGGTTTTGCCCCTGGTTTTTCTATAGAAATTCTGTTGCAACACCCCAACTTCAATATCTCATAACTTCTTCATCCAATGTTCATTTTATATGATCTTGTTGTCCTTAGAAATCTCTCATTGGTCTCTTCAAGATTGTGCAAACCATTGGTTAAAAGCACTAGATGTTTGAGACAAAAATGACCACAAAACAACGTTGTCCAACATAGTTAAACAGTCGCAGTAGAGGTGCTATGTGATCCGGGCCTTGGAGGGACGTTTACACAACCATTTTGAGATTGTTTCTTAAGGTAAAAGCACCCTACCCCATCCTTGTGATGTATATTTTAAGTTCCATATATTGGGAAACGAAATCTAAGCTCTTGAATGATGTTTACAAGGTGTTGAAGTTAGCTACTTGCAAATTGTGAGAGCAAAAGTGTTGTTAGAACCAACTTTGGGCAATCATTTGAGGCTGCTAGGGATGTCCATTTGGGCTGAGACTTTTGGTAATTAAACCTTACATTTGAGGCTGCAAGGAAATATAAACCCTAAACCTTAAGCCTTTGTATTTGCGATTTTATGTGCATGCAAAGTAACCTTGTTTTATATGGAATCTGGTTCTTAGAAAAATTTTAGAACTTGTTCATGTGTGGTAAGTGTTGGGGGGTGTGTTTGAGTATGATTTTAGCCACATTTGCTTGCTATTTGAATGGATTTTAATCAGCGAATGTTCTATGATCTTAATTCTTATAATAGATGCAAGAAATGGCTTTTAGATTAGAAGTTTAATAGGAGAAACAAACATTTGAAAAACAATGGAAAACATGAGACCAAAATTTTTTTGTGACTTGGTTGAGAATTCAGGTGATCAGTTCACTGACCAAATCTTAGTATTGTGAGATGAAATTTGGTTTGGACCTCACTAGGTATCCTAAGAACTAGTGTAGCAAGTTTCGTCCAAATCTGATTTGGGTAAGTCGGTCAAACAACCAGTGACTGTCTGTCACATAAAAATTGGGAAATGAAAGTTCCTATTATTCCACTTACAAACCCTATCAAATGAGGTCCTAAATCAAAATCTAAAATTCAAGTGAATATTTAAGTTCAGATCAAGTTTGAAAAGTTTTGCGTAAATCTAACACATGGATTGATAGTAGAAAAATCGACAAATTTGTTGCGCAAATAAAACAAAATAAATGAATGAATATATAGTAATAACAATAACAAAAATATAAATAATATTTAAGAAGAAAAGAAAAGGGGAAGAAAAATGGACAGAAGAAGAAGAAAAAAAAAAGAAAGAAAGAGTGAGAAAAATGAAAAAATAGGGTGCGGGTTGAAGGAGGTGCACATGCCTTCTGCTCCGTGAGGGGTGAAGGACGAGCATAGGCCGACCCATGCACCCTTCCTTCTTTTTTTCTCTCCTTTTTCCCTCCTCTCCTCCGTTCTCACTAACAAAACTAGCACGATCCCTAGTTTTAGGGTCATGGTTTTGACAATTGGTAAGACTGTCGATTAAACCATGTGGATTTGTACTCAACATCAACCAAATAGGAGCCCTAACTGGTCTAAGTCCCAATCTTTATTTACGACACATCCAGAAATAAAGGACAAGATAGAATCAACATCAATCAAGACGTAGATAGATGAATCACAAAGTGAAAAAATACCTTCTACCAAAGTTCTCGTCAAATCAGGGTCAGGCTGGGTGACAGACTATGCACTGTCTTTGATGGCTAGAGTAGAATATTAGAATCTACTATAAGAGTCGAACACTCAGCCCTCTTGTGTTAAACCTGGCCACACTGAAAACATGTAAGGAACTGCCTCTGTCCTCCCTGATAGCCTTGGCCCTGTCCACGTATTGACGACTTATTTGATCAACATAGGGGTGCCAACATGTTTTTGAAGATTGATCTGAGATTTGGGTACCATCAGTGTAACACCCCAACCCCTGTATCATTAAGCATTGGACCATCCACCATTTTTCATAACAGTGGACTAAACCAAACGGCGGGTCGGGCCGGTGTTACATTACAAGCGACTCACACTTGACGTTCTATTTCAGTCATTTCATGCCTTGATCGTATTTAACCGCACATAACTTAAAATTAAGAAATTAATAAGGCAATA
>JAJIYU010014624.1:0-13166 GCA_030144865.1 Tinospora cordifolia
GAACTAGGCAATCACCACGCCTTTTCCTCTATTACCCGCCAAAGAACTTGAAATATTATTAGAGTAGTGAGTCTAAAAATCAACGTGGCTCAGTGAATAGTTGTTGGCAACCCTGCAAGTTACGGGATCATGATAGTAATAACTGATGAAGTCCGGGTATCTTCCTCAGGGAACAAAATTGTAATTAATTATCTCAAATCCCAATCTAATGTTAGCTTTCCTTTTATTAAGGCACATTACAAACTTTAATGTGTTTTAATCTAAATCAGAATTTAAACTACTTAAAGTAATAGAAATATGTTTTGGAAACTATATTTAAAAACTCTCTAGGATAGTAAATTCTTTTACTTTTGCCTTTGATTTCTATTCCAATTTCTTTAACCTTTTGTTATTGTGGATTCTCACACTTATCACTGAGACCCTCTCGCGAGACACCCCAACATCTATCAGTATAATTCCCTAATACCCTCTCCCAAGGTGCACAATTAACAACCTAATGTTTTGTGAACATCATTCACATGCAACCCCCTTAACAGTTGATAACCTCCCGATTAATTAACTGATTTAGGTTTATATTATAATAGTCCGACTATTAAACTTCTCTCCCAAGTCGATTCAATATTCTAAGATCATAATGTTCATGGCCAGTAAATAGTAAGCATTAAACACATACAATATAAAATAATGCATCAAAATTAATGAATTAGAATAAGAAATCTCAGGTTCATACATCAAAATTTACATGCTAGACTCAAATATTAACTAGCCTAATGTTGTATTAAGTGCAAATATCAAAGAATAATGATGAATAAAAGTTAGCATACTTAAATCTTAATCCTGTGATCTTCAATTCCTTCTTGGTCTTCTTATTTTCCTTCTTTTCAGCCGTCACAATCAGGTATTTTCGAATTAGGCACCCTTAGACTCTAATCTCCTTTTCTATTTGTAGGCCCACACTTAAAAAATTCTAAAAAAAAAATAAGAAATACAATAATTAATCGTATTATCACAGTCAATAACCACAGTCAACCTTGTCCCTAGGTGAAAACACAGATTTCTGGAAATCTGTGAACTACGGTAGACATTTTTGTGATTCTGGGCATGTTCTGGTTACTGCAGTCACTGGAACAATGACCGCAATAACCAGTGTGTTGTAGTTTCTTCTGGTTTTCCTTTAGCTACCTCGGTCATCGGTTCTCCTACAACGATAATTGGTTGCTTTCCTTTGATTTTTCACTTTTCTTTGCCTCTGCGTGTTGTGATTCTCTCTAGGCTTTGCTCTAGTCCTGCACAAACACTAAAGATCCTTCCCTATACATCATTTTCTCATAAAAATGCTATAAAAAATACAAAACAATGTTGAAATGCAATAAAACATGTAATTCCTATTGTGAATGCTCATGCCACTAATCATGCACAAATGTTGTTTAATTCCTTACTAAACTTCTATAAAATGCAATAAACAACTTATACTGATGTCAATCTATTATGCAATTAACAAATGCCCCCAAACTTAGACTATTGTTCGCCCTTGAACAATGACTCAAATTCAAATTCTAATTATATATGACATACCATATATAATTGAGTTGTTTTTTTTTTCACTCATCGTGGTAACCTTAATCATTCATCCCTATAGTTTACAACTCATTAACATATCCTTAAAGCTGCTCAAGTTGTCTGAATTTTTAGTTCATCTATTCTTCTCTAATATCACCCTCTCATCAGTCAGTATTTCAATAATCTTAGACTTTGCAAGTAATTTGCAGTTGCCATTTCACTTATAGACATCCTTTCCTAATACATTCGTACACAAACCCCATCAATGTTCTCCTCTATCAATCATTTACTCAAATCAAACTTTAGTCAGGATCAATGGTCTTTTCCTTAGGTTGTAATGTGGTCTGGCTAAGATACAAGTGTAAAAGGATATTTATTCTGACTCAACTATACACTCAAAATTATAACAACCTATTTCATTCAATGCATAGTTATTCTCTATAAAATATTGTCATGTTTGCTCCATTCTTTTCCATCATTTTGTTTTCATAGCTCCCCCAAACTTGTTTCCTCATGCATAGTACAATATGTATTCATCTATATGCATTTTCACAAAAGTAAATGCTCAGCTTTCAATTCTTCTCAACAATTTCTTTTTTTGCCTCAAAATTTGAGTAGTACTAAACCATGAGTGTACATAAATGGGTGCACTTTATTACGAATAACTGGTTTGTATGCTATTTGGGGTTCATAACAAGAATTCAGGTTATAAGGCTCAAAATTGGTTTCGAATGGTGAGTATTTCTAGGAACAGCCTTTTGGTTGTGGCTGAAACAATGATGGCTTACGTCATATCTTTACTAAAGTTCTTCCTAAGTAATTTCAAGATAGATTTGATTATTTCAAGGATCTGTGGGAAATTCATTCTATTTGTAGTTTGACTTCCACTCTTCACTTCCCCAATCTCAATTTCTCAATATACCTAAGAGTACAGGATTCTATCAAAGTTGAATTCAAATAAACCAAGCACACAAACTATTTGAACATACTCTAATTCTTTGTCTCATTGCTCTATAGGAACTTCAAATGTCATTGGTTACTTAGTGAAGGTTTCAATTTTTATGGTATGAATTTAGCCTAATTGACTCATACTACATATTCTTAACATGCTCCTAAAATATGCAAGATGAAAATAGACATGAAATGAAAAGGAAAACTAAACCTGACATGTTGAAGTGATTCGCACCCCTAAACTTGAATAGTGATTTTTTATCAAGAGCACATTGATGCACACAAACGGGAGAGCAGAATCAAAAGCCTGCAACCATAAAAATAAAGAAGTTAGTCTAGAGTGTATAACAAGATTTGCAAACTAATTCATCATATAAAGAGTCAAAAACAACAACAATGTTAACACGGGTAAAAGCAAAGGAAAGAAAATAGAGTGTAACAGAAAACAAAGAATTCAACAATCATCCCCAAAAATCTCAGCCTCTGGGACATAATCATTGGGATCATTGCCATCATCGTCGTCATCATCATCATCACCAGCTGGAAGAGCAAGAGGGTCTGGCAGAGCACAACATGGCATATCCATGTAAGGTAAGCATTAAGAGGGAAGAAGGCGAGTTTGTGCCTTCACCGGATTATTGCTGTGTAACCACTGAATGATGTAGGCTAGCCAATACATGATAGCATTTGGATCAAAAGGCATAGGAGGGAAGGGAGATCGCACAGCAGCAGTGGATAAGGAGGGTGGGTCTACAGTGGATGGAGCTGGGTCTGTCGGCGACTCTGAAAGCTCAGCAATAGACTTCCTTTTCTTGGTAGGAATTTCTGTGAGCATCTTTACTGCAATATGGTTCTTTATATTCAGTAGGGGCTCACTTCGCTCCCAGACGACCCTGCTCGTTTCCACAACTTAGTAATCAATGTGGGATGGGGCAGCCCCACATTGATCTTTTCAATGGTAGACTGAATGGAGCTGGAGATAATAGCCCCAATATTAACTGGAAGCCCTTTAATAATGCAATAAACTAAGACCGCCCTCTCTATTATCACCCTATTAATAGCAAGAGAGGGGAGAAGATTAGCACAAACCAAGTAAAGCCAAACCTTCATAGTGGTGTGAAACTTGGCCTTCGCTAAGCTCACTAGCCTGTCATTATAAGAAGTCTAGGAAGCACCATCAATGCACAATGTCTACAACATGTCCTATGCATCGAAGTGAGGTAGCAAAGTGTAGTACTCGTCTAGGGAGTTAGTAGGCAACACGTAAACTTCATTAATGGATGCTAAACTGAACTGGAACCACTTCCCACAGACCCAAACTATTGTTCCGTCTCGACGGCATTGGCATAAAAATCCTGCACCAATGTTTTGACGGTGGTAGATGGGGACTGAATAAGTCGCTCCTAGTGTCTAGCAGCAACTATTGCATCTATGCCTAGGTTCCATTCCTCTTGCATGAGAATAATGCCCCTCTCTAGGATCAAATGCCTGTTGGACCTAATAAGAGTAAACTGCTGCTTTGCTGCAGCAGACCTGAAATTGTTTATGTCGGCAGGGGTTGAAGGAGGTGCAACTTGCTTCCCTTTGGATGTAGGATGCTTCATTCAGGGAGGCCTGCAAGCACAATGTTAATAGGCAAGGAAAACTTGCAACCATATAAGAAACAAACATTTAAATAAGGCAACAATAAAGCAATGGCCAACATATTTCATAGTGGATGATTTACTCAAAGAAAATCAATGGACATTCCATTTTCAGCAATAAAACTAGTCCTAATGTCCCAAATATAGCATAAACTACACTTAATGAATCAAAAACACCCAAGACATATGAATGCCCAGTTCAATAGCACATGCCTAGCCCAAACATCAAACCATTCAAAGAGGTGAAACAAATAGTTACACTCCATCATCCATAATGAGTTTAAGATTCCCTAAATGCCAAAATTTCCAGCAATAAATCATAGAAACTATGCAAGCACAAGAAGAAACATCAAAAAACTTAAAGAAAAATGAAATATAATGCATGAAACAATCATAAATGCAAGATCAAAGGAAGGGAATAATGTAAAACGAAGTTAAAACACTTAAATTTTTATTTGAAGAGGAAGAAAACTCCTAAAAACTACTTGGAATGTCGAGAGTCAAAAAGAAATTAGAAAATTTTTGGAACAGAATGCTGAAAAATGATCGCGATCTGTCAAACATGATTACTGCGGTCAATGCTCAGGTGACCGAGGTAATTAAGTATATTTTTTTATTCTTTTTTTATTTGTTGTCGATCGCGGTTCATAGAATTATGCAATCCTGTGGACCGTGGTACACACAAGGCTTCAAAATTCCATTTTTTGGATACCATGGTACACAGATTGTAGCCATCTGTTGACTGTAGTACATCTGTTGACTGCAGTACAAGCTTGTATGCCCGAAGTAATATTCTTTGGTGATCGCATTACACAAAGTATGGCATCTTGTACGGGGTGTCAAATTCTCAATAACTTGGATTTTCGCTCGATACCTCAAGTCTATCAACTCATGGCCCAAGATAATACCCTCTTAAACCATAAAATGTCATTTCTTCTAGTTAAATACTAAGTTCTTCTCCTCATAGGGGGAGAAAACTTTTCCAAATTAAACAGATGGCCATCAAATGTAGCACCAAACACAAAAAAAATCATCTATAAATAGCTCCATGATATCTTCAATCATATCTACAAAGATTGTCATCATACATCTCTAAAAGGTAGCTGGTGTGTTTAACAGACCAAACGGCAACCTACGAAATGCATACGTCCCATACGGACAAATGAAAGTGGTCTTCTCGTGATCTTCTGGTGCAATAACTATCTAGTTGTACCTGGAGTACCCATCCTAGAAGCAATAGACGTAATACCTGGTAATCCTATCTAGCATTTGATCGACAAATGGCAAAGGGAAATGATCCTTCTGGGTGGCCTTGTTCAGTTTTCTATAATCAATGCACACATGCGACCTAGTAGTGGTCCTTGAAGCAATTGTTTCCCCCTTTTCATTTGTAACCACAGTGATTCATCCTTTATTTGGCACAACATGGATAAGGCCAACCCATTGTGAGTCTGACATGGCATAGATAATGCCTACGTTCAACTATTTCATTACCTCTTTCTTCACCACTTCCTTTATTATTGGGTTAAGTCTTGGCTGGTGCTCCACTATAGGCTTATGAGAATCTTCCATTAAAATCTTGTCCATACAAGTGGCTGAACTTATACCCTTGATATCTTCAATTGTCCACCCAATAGCAAACTTGTGATCTCTAAGCACTTGTAACAATTTTTCTTCTTGGATTGAGGTTAATGAAGAAGAAATGATAACTATTAGGGATAGTGCTCCACCCAAATATAGGTATATTTTAGATGCTCAGGAAGTGGTTTTAGATCAATGGCCGTAGAAACATCTTGAAAGTTTTCAGATTGGATGGGCTCAAATAATGGAACATGTAGGTTGTTAGGCTCAGGTGGGGAGGCTTCTAAGGCCAGAACAATCGGCTTTTGATCTTTACTCATAGGTTGGGAAAAGGAAATTGAATGGGAGATACATCCAAACAAATCATCTTGGGAATTGAGTTCATCTACCACTTCAACAATGCAAGAATTGATGACTTCTATCCTCTTGCATTCATGCATATCACTACGGTAGTTCATAACTTTGTAGAGGTTGAAAACCACTTTTTCTTTATTCACTTTCAAGGTGAGCTCCCCCTTGTGTACATCTATGAATGCATGACTTGTAGTTAGGAATGGTCTCCCAATGATAAGCAGAATCTCATCATCTTCTTCCATGTCCAGAATCACAAAGTCAACAGGAAAAATGAATTTGTCCACCTTGACCAAGATATCTTCAATAATGCCCTTTGGATATGTCAGAGAATGGTCTGCTAGCTAAAGAATAACTGTGGTTGGTTTGATCTCTGACATGCCCAACCTCTTGCACACTGATAAGGGCATGAGGTTTATGCTAGCCCCTAAATCATAGAATGCCTTCTCAAATACTTTAGACCCATTGTTACAGGGTATAGTGAAACTGCCTGGGTCTTTCAATTTCTGAGGAAGTTTCTTCTGAAGGATTGCACTACATTCTTCAGTGAGCTTCACAATTTCAAAGTCTTCTAGCTTCCTCTTTGTATACATGATTTCCTTCATAAATTTTGCGTAGTTCGGCATTTGTTGTAAAGTTTCTGCAAAGGGAATGTTGATATGGATCTTCTTGAACATTTTCAGAAATTTAGCAAATTGTTCATCCAACTTCTTCTTTTGAAACCTTTGAGGGAACGTCAATGGTGGAGACTCTAGAACTTTGCCCCCTTGAATGGTGATCCCTTTAGGTTTCCCTTGTGATTTGTGTGACACCTCAGGTTGTATAGCTCATGCGCTTGGAGCTTCCTTTTCTGAACTGTCATTATCTTCAACTTCAGCAGATGGACTAGTTGGACAAGGTGGGCTTACTACCTCTGTCCCACTTCTTGTCATCACTGCTTTGCAACTCTCCTTTGGATTTACTTGAGTATCACTTGAGAAGGAGTTATGTTGCTGATTTGACACTATCTGTGCCAACTATCCCACTTGAGTTCTAAGCTTTTAATTGTGGCATTCATGTTTCCAATTTTAATCTTAATGCCAGAAACTCTACTATCATTCTTATCCACCCTCCCTGTCAGCTCCTTGAAGAATCATAAGTGCATGTTCATCATTTCATCAAGCTTTTCTTCTAAGGATGGCTTTTTATCTTGTAAGGGTCATTGTGGCACAAGTTTGGGTGGAAGTTGAGCATTATATGAGAAGTTCTCATGATTTCTAACTCCCATATGATAGTACTTAAAAACATTGTATCCCTCAGATGTGCTTTCATACCCATTGAATCTATTCATGGCATTCAATTGCTCAATAGAAGCTTCTCCAAAATAATATGTTTTATTGGCTTCTACAATTAATTGAACTTGTTGAGTTTGCTAGTTCTGGTATTGCCCACTACTATTCTTTTGCTCTACTAGGTTCAATCTATGAGTCATAGCAGCAATTTGAGCATGCAAAGCGTTGATGTCATCAACCTCATGAATTCCCACCCTTTTGGCTATTCCTCTTTCTATACCATGGCCATATGCATTTGTTGTCATGTCTTCAATGATTTGGGTAGCAACAGTGGTGGACTTTCCCATCAATGAACCTTCAGCGGCAGACTCTACCAAAGCTCTAGTCGGCAATGTGAGTCCACTATAAGACATTTGAATTTGAAGCCAAGGAGGATATCCATGCTTTGGGCATCGCCTCAATAGGTCCTTAAACCTTTCCCAAGCTTCATATAGAGATTCGAACTCAGATTGCTTGAAGGAACTGATTTTACCCTGCAATTGATGTACTTTAGTGGGTGTCAGATATTTTTGAAGGAATTATTGAACAATTTCCTCCCATGTTGTGGTACTTCCTGGAATCAATGTTTGTAACCAACTTCTAGCCTTATCCCTTAGTGATAAAGGGAAGAGCCCCAGCCTTAGCTAGTCTTCGGTCACCCTGTTCATCTTGACCGTATCATAGATCTCCATGAATTAGTTGAGATAAGCCATAAGATCCACTATTGCCGAGCCTCTAAACTGCTGTTGTTGCACCATTGTAATCAAGGAGGGCTTCAGCTCAAAGTTGTTTGCATTTATCGGCGTCGTAGCTATGCTAGAGTAATTATTGTTCAGAACTGGTTTGAAGAAATCTCGTAAGGGTGCGCCTCTATTTTGTGCTTCTCTATTATTTTCCACACCGGAAATTCTACTATCAACCATAGTTGCTACTCGTCCTTTAGCTTCCAACCAAATCTGATTTATGATTTTGAACTAATCTGGATCATATGGTTTATAAGGATTTTTACTCATGCAACCTTGAAACACCGAAAGCAAATACAAGATCAAGTGTAGTCAATGAAGTTAAAAGGAAAGGAAAAGCAGTCAATTAAAAATAATAAAAAAATTTGCCTCAATTAAAATTAAACTAAGTTCAATTGGTTTTGAGAGAATTACACTGTTCCCCAGCAATGGTGCCAAAAACTTATTGGCAACCCTGCAAGTGTACGAGATCACGATAGTAATAACTGGTAAAAATCAAGTATCGTCCTTAGGGAATAGAATTGTAATTAATTATCTCAAATCTCAATCTAATGTTAGCTTTCCTTTTATTAAGGCACATGACAAAGTTTAATGTGTTTTAATCTAAATCAGAATTTAAACTATTGAAAGCAATAGAAATCTATTTCAGAAACTATATTTAAAAATTGTCTAGGATAGTAAATTCTTTTGTTTTTGCCTTCGATTTCTATTCCAATTTATTTAACCTCTGTTATTGTGGATTCTCACACTTATCATTGAGACCCTCTCCCAAGACACCTTAACATCTATTAGTATTGTTCCCTAATACCCTCTCCCGAGTTACACAGTTAACAACCTAATGCTTTGTGAACATCATTCACGGGCAACCCCCTAAATAGTCGATAACCTTCCAATTAATTAATTGATCTAAGTTTATATTATGATAGTCCAACTATTAAACTTCTCTCGGAGTCAGTTCAATAATTTGAGATCATAATGTTCATGGCCAGTAAATAGTAAGCATTAAACACACACAATATAAAACAATGCATCAAAATTAATCGATTGGAGTAAGAAATCTGAAGTACATACATCAGAAATTTACATCCTAGATTCAAAGATTAACTAGCCTGACATTACATAAATGCAAATATCAAAGAATAATGAATAAAAGTTAGCATACTCAAATCTTAAGCCCTTGATCTTCAATCCCTTTTTGGTCTTCTTATTTTTCTTCTTTTTAGCTGTCACAATCAGGTATTTCTGCATTAGGCACCCTTAGACTCTAATCTCATTTTCTATTTATAGGCCCACACTTAAAAAATCCTTAAAAAATAAGAAATACGGTAATTAATCATATTACTGCGGTCAATGACTGCGCTCAGCCTCGTCCCGAGGTGAAAACATAGATTTCTAGAAATCTATGAACCGCAGTAGACATTTTGGTGATTCTGGGCATGTTCTGGTTATCACAGTCACTAGACCAATGACCGCGATAAATAGTGTGTTGCAGTTTCTTCTAGTTTTCCTTTAGCTATCTCGATCCTCGATTTTCCTACTACGGTAATTGGTTGTTTTCCTTTGATTAGCACTTTTCTTTGCCTTTGCATGTTGTGATTCTCTTTGGGCTTCGTTCTAATTCTGCACAAACACTAAAGATCATTTCCTCCACATCATTTTCTCATAAAAATGTTGTACATAATACAAAACAATGCTGAAATGCAATGAAACATGTAATTCGTATTATGAATGCTCATGTCACTAATCATGCACAAATGTGTTTAATTCCTTGCTAAACTTCTATATAATGTAATAAACAAGCTATTCTGATGTCAATCTATTATGCAACTAATAGTAGTAAGACTAGAATGTTACCTATAATAAATATTCCCAAAATAGTGCGTGTATGTATGAACAGTAAAATGATGCAGTGTGAATGCTTGGCATAGTATAAAAACAATTATAAACAATGCAACAATTATAGAAAAACATCTCAAACACATGCTGCTCAAAACTGTATCAAGACAAGGGTTCAAATCATCAAATCCAACCCTAAGGTCATTGCTCAAGTGGGTCCTGAGTCAAGCGTACCAGCCACTCGAGCAGGTCGTAAGCTAGGCATATTCCTTGAATACCCTAACCCCATGCCCAGTCCTCGAGTGTTGTACTCGAGCGGGTCTAAGGCTAGGCGCACTGATCATATGCCCTAACCCCGACGCTCAACCCTTGAGCCTACGGTCTTATTACCCGTGTACATCAACAAGTTTCAAATCAATCAGATGTATCTCAATCTCATGAAACCATTTAAATCATGTCATTTCACACAAGTTTTTATACAAGGAACACAAGTTACAAAAAACACCTGAATCAAACTACTCACCTCGGGTCTTGCACACTGATGTCTCGTCGACAGCTGGCCTAGTCTTGTAGTGATCACTCAAATTTGCATTGTTTAAACTTAATTTCAATTCTCTTTAGAATGTGGCTTAATCCCTTGTTCTACTGTCCTTAATCGATTTCGATCGACCCAAATTTAGTCAATCGGTCAAACTTGGTCAACTTGTCAAACACGATCAAAATTGGTCAACATGATCAATTTCGATCAAATTTGGTCAATTTGGGTCAAATTGGATCAAATTAGGTCAAAATTGGGCCAATTAGGCCAAATTCCCAAATTCAAGCATTTTGCTCTCTTTGTGTAGTAAATTTTTTGATATTTCTACGATCAATCCGTATGTCACATTTATGCGAAACTTTTTAAATTTCATGTACACCTCCTAATTATTCACCAAAATTTTAGATTCTGATTTTTGGACATCATTTGCTATGGTTTCTAAGTGTGGTAACAGGGATTGTGAAATCTTGTATGCTATGTGACAGGCAGTCAATTGGTGTATCCGTTGACCCCTTTACCCAATTCAGATTGGGGTGAAATTTAGTACATGTAATCTTGACATGTCTAGTGACCACTCCACCAAATTCCAGCTCAAAATACCCACTCTTGGTCAATCAATTGGTCTCCTACATTCTCTGTTATGTAACAAATTGTTCAAATGTTCAAGTTTCCTATGGTTTTCAAGTGCCTAAACATCTCTACTGCTCCATTGATTTGAGGCCCTATCTTACATATTTTGTAATACTTAGATCACAGAATATTGATAGTTCAAGTCTCATCTCGAAACAACAAGCAACCATAGCTATAATCATTCTTAAATACACCCTATAAATTAGCACATATCAACAATTCAAAATATTTTCTAAGTACCAAATCCTTATATGTAACTAGGAATCTTGGCATGGATACAAAACTATGTATACAGAAACTTAGGGATTGGGGTTTATACCTCCTTATAGCCTTAGGTGTGAGGTTTAAAATGCCTCAAATCGCAATCCAAATGGATGTCCCTAGCCACTCCAAATGCTGCCTCAAAACTGGTTCCAAGAACTATCATTCGCTAGAACCATTGTAACAGTTGATCAAAGAGTCAACTTTAGTGCCTTGTAAAATAGGTTTAAGGTTTCAATTTTCAATTTTCATCGCTAAGAGGTTAAAGTACACTAGATAAGGAACAAAATAAGGGGTTTTACCTTGAAAATGGACCTAGAACAGATTTCCAGCTGCAATTGTGTTCAATAGCACCTTTTGTGGTTATCTCAGTCTCAAATGGATGTGGAATTCGACCAATGGCCTATGCAACATTGTAGAGGGTAGTAAGAGCTTTCCAAAGAGTCCAAGATCACAGAAAAAAGATTCAAAATGAAGGAGAAACGGATTGTTGAAGATGGGTTGCAAAAACATAAATGGGAATTGTGCTCATGAGCTAAGTTTTGTTGCATGGTTGAAGTGTCCTTGCATGGCAAAAAGGAGTGCCATGTGGCGATCCACATGGCTCATGAGTTGCCACGCAAGGTGCCTTGTTGTCCCTCTCTATTGACTTAATTAGGAGGTTGAATAGATGGACAAAACAGAAGCTCAAAACCATGAACGAACATGGTTTTCTGGCTAAAAAATGGCTGGAAAAAAGTAGGAAATTGGAGAAAAATTGAGGAAGAAGGAAGTTGGGGCAAGTGGGCCAGCCCACACACCAGGTTCGATCCTGTGTGGGCCTCTGGCCCGCGCTGGCAGCCCGACCCCGCATGGGCCCGTGAGTCTATGCGTTGGATTCAACTCGCATGGCTCATGGCCCTTGTGACCGAGTCCGACCAAAAAATCAATTTTTTTTTTGTTTTTATTTATCTTTCTCTTGGTATATGTACACACACACACACACACACACACACACACACACACACACACACACACACATATATATATATATATATATATATATATATGTATTTAATTCATTTTTTTCTTCATTTTTATTATAATTATTTGATTTATTGCCCCTCAATTTCTTCAAAATCTCCAATTATACTATAACTTTCATCATTCATATATTTATTTTATCAAAAATTGAATATTCTACCCAAAATTTGTATTTTTCTCCCAAAAAATTCAATAATTGCCCCAAAAATTCAATAATCACCCAGAAAAATCATATTTTCTCCCAAAAATTATATTTCCACCATAATTTGTATTCTCTTCTCAAAATTGTATTCCTCAATTATTCAAAATTTCTTTAATAAATGATTAAAATTTAGAGAAAATTAAAAAATTCATATATTTTCATTAAAATTTTAAGAAAAATACATGTATCGAACCCATTAATTTGTGTACCAAACTATGGGTCGTCACATTAAACCTTTCAAGAATTCTATCTATATAGGTTTTTTCTTTTTTTACAATCATAGAAGTCAATGAGATATATCTTGATGAATATTTATGGCAACGACAACTGAAACCTTATCAAGATCACTCCTAACAACAAACCTAGCGGAAGGGACCCCCATAGAGACATAGGAGATGCAGGAGTCACCTATCAGGTCAACCAATGAATAAGGGTCCAAAGGGAGGGGCCTTTGTTTTGGTGCCAGAAAGACACTATTCTTCTTCGAGTGGTGATTTTTGACGTTCAATCAAGTCCAATAGTTCACCTTGCCTTCTT
>JAJIYU010014625.1:0-13118 GCA_030144865.1 Tinospora cordifolia
ATCCTACATATACTAATTGGTTTTTTCATGGAGAAAGGCTTGAAACATGTGGTTCTGTCTCTGAAGATATACCCATGAATGATACATACAAAATGTACAAGGACGATGCATATATTCAAAAAGATCATGCTAGACAGAATGAGCAGGACATTGACGAGGAAGGCCTAATACATTTAATTAAAGAGGCAGAAACATCTTTATATCTTGGTTGCTTGGAACATACTAAAATTTCAGCAACAATAGTTTTATTCAAGTTAAAAGCTTCATATGGTTTATTAGACACTGGTTTTAATGAATTGCTTACGATTGTTGGTGATTTGCTTCACTGATCATACTCTTCCTAGTTCTTTATATGCAACAAAAAGACATCTAAAGGCATTTGATCTTGGGTATGAGAAGATACATGCTTGTATTAATGATTGTTGTTTATTTAGAAATTAGCTACAAGATGCAGATCTATGCCCCAAATGTGGTTCGTCTAGATGGAAATCTAAGCACACTCAAAGAAAGACAAAAGTCCCTAAGAAAGTCTTGCATTATTTTCTAATAAGTCCAAGACTTCGAAGAATGTATGGAGTGGCTGAAATAGCAAAACAATTGACATGGCATCAAAATAACAAGAGTATAGATGGGAAAATGAGGCATCCAGTTGATTCACCTACACGAGAAACTATAAATGACAATGATGAATCTTTTGCATTAGATCCTAGAAATATTAGATTTGGTTTGGCTACGGATGATTTTAATCCTTTTCAAGACATTAGTTCGAGGTACAGTTGCTAGCCAGTAATATTAGTTATATATAACTTGTCTCCATGGTTGTGCATGTTGAAGGATAATTTAATGTTAACATTACTCATTCTTGGGCCGAAACAACTACGATATGATATAAACATTTACTTAGCACTTTTGATAGATGATTTGAAATTGTTATGGACAAATGGAATTGACATGTATGATGCATTTACAAAATCAAAATTCAACTTAAGAGCAATCTTAATGTGGACTATAAATGATTTTCTTGCTTATGCAAATATGTCTGGGTGGTCAACAAAAGGAAGATTTGCATGTCCTATTTGTCGCTTGGATACTTGCTCTGAATAGTTACGTCATAGTTGAAAATTCTCATACATGGGTCATAGAAGATTTTTAGTTCATAGCCATCCATACCGAAAAAAAGAGCTTGGTTTAATGGTAAACAAGAGCTACGAGAAAAACTAAAGTGGTCTACAAGTCAAGCAATTCTTACAGAGGTAGAAAATATAGTAAATGACTTGGGGAAGGGTAAAAAAAGGAAGAGAAAGACAAAAGAGGAGGAACATACATGGAAGAAGAAAAGTTAATTTTCTTTGAATTGCCATATTGGAAGATATGCTTACAAATTTGTGTCATTGTATTCTAAATTCATTTGTTTTGTAAAACATAATATAGATTCATTCTATTTCATAACATATGAAGTAATTAAGTCAAATTTATGCAGAGCTTGCTTTTACGTCATAATTTGGATGTGATGCACATTGAAAAGAATACATGTGATAGTATTATTCACACAGTTCTGGATGTGAAAGACAAATCAAAAGATGGACTCAATGCTCGTAAAGATTTGGAATGCATGAATATTAGGACTGAGTTATATATTGAGAAGTGAGGAGATCGATTATATTTACTTGCCGCAATGCACACTCTTTCAAAAGAAGAGAAACAAATTTTTTTGTAGAAGATTAGCAAATTTGAAGTTACCTGACGATTATGGGTCTAACATTGGAAATTGTATCTCGATTAAAGAATGTAAGATACTTGGCTTGAAGTCACATGATTGTCATTTATTAATGCAACAAATTTTACCTATTGCTTTGAGAGAAGTTCTACCAAATGATCCAAGATATGCAATTTTATGACTTTGTAGATTTTTTAATGTACCTTGTGATAGGATCATTGATCGAAGTTTATTATTGGACTTGGATGATTCAATAGCTAAAACTTTGTGCATTTTTGAAAGGTTCTTTCCTCCATCTTTTTCTGATATTATGGTTCACTTAACAATTCACTTGGGATGAGAAGCTTGGTTGGATCTACTAGTCCAATATCGATGGATGTATCCATTTGAGAGGTAGAATATGTATCACTTTAATGTGTTTAGCTACTTTATTATATATATATATTAGTCCATTGCTCACCAAATAATTGAATGTACTAATCTTTGTGGTGTTTTAGATTCATGAAAGTGCTAAAGGGCTATGTTAAGAATCGTGCACGACCAGAAGGTTGTATAGCTGAAAGATATCTTGCCAATGAGTATACCATATTTTGTAGCAAATATAGAGAGAAAGCATGTGAGGTGGGGATTCGATTGACATGCAATGAAGATGTTGAAAATGAAGATGAAGAAAATGAAATAGAATTGGAGGGCTACCTAATTCTTAGTAAAAAGAAAGTTGTGCTTCCGTCTGATATCTTGTATATTGCTCACCGTTATGTTTTATTAAATAGTTTAAAAGTTCAACCTCACATAGAGTAAGTATATTGTTCTTATAATCCATATCATAAATTATGAATATCTTAATGCTTTGTTCAAGTTGGAGCTAACTTTATGTTGTTTATTAGAATGCACTTCAATGAACTTCGACATTCAAATAGAAGATTATTAAGGAATAAACATTTGTTGTATAAAAGACACACGGATGAATTTAATAAATGGATTCATGATAAGGTAAACAAGCATTTCTCAACATGCATTTCCATTTATCTTAGCAAAGTAGTACTCATTATATTCTTTTTGCTATATGATCAGATTAAGGAGCTTGCTGGACATAACAATGTTTCTAGTAAGCTAACATGGTTCACACTAGAGCCTAAGGAGCAAGTATTATTGTGTTAGAGATATGTAATAAACGGTCTCTGTTTTCATACAAAAGATGCACAAAAATCCCAACAAAATAGTGTGTTTCAATTGAAGCAATAACTATTTGTAGGTCTAGTGCAAAAGATCAATCACAACAATCTAAAGGGGAGGTCACTTATTATGGAGTCTTAAGAGATATCATAATTCTTGATTATCATACATTTCATGTGCCTATTTTTAAATGTAATTGGGCTAATATTGTCAATGGTGTGAAGAAAGAAGAAGGATTTACATTAGTCAATCTTCATGAGGGGCAATCTCAATTTGATAAGGATCCATTTATTCTTGCATCACAAGCAAGTCAAGTTTTCTATTTTAGAGAAAATGAAACATCTAACTGGTATGTCATTTTGAGAGCTCCTCCAAGAGGTTTTCATGAGTTACAAGCATATGAAGAAAGTATAAACTTGACACATGAGCCTATGAACATGCCAACATTTGGATATGGAAACGTGGAACACTGTGCTAGGATTGACCTAAATGGCACTATTTTGTGAATAATGTAAGCATTAAGTTTTATACTATAACTCATTATTCATTTTTCTTGATTGAATTTTGTGATATGATAGTTATTTATTGCATCTAAAGTAATTATTTAATTCTTTTCATTTTGTATCAACAGGCATATTATATCTTCTATAGGCACTATGACAAAAAAGAAGACTTCAAAAGCAGGTGAAGTAAGTATTCACTTTTCAGTTACTATTCTTTTCCTTTGGGCTACTATTCTTCTTCTTTAGTATAAGGTATCTACTCTTTCGTGTTCATGATTTATAATATTTGTTGATTACTATTATAGCTTTTGGTTTAAAATAAACAATGTTGATTACTATTATTGCTTTTGGTTTAAGATTAATAAACAATGTGAAATTTCATCTCTTTCATGTGTATATGCTTTTTAAGAAAAATTAATATATAGCTAGGTCTAAGTGTCCAATCCCCTAGTGGGGCTAAGTGTTCTATAGATCATGTAAAACTATTTATAATATCATTTTTAGTTTTGTTCTTATATGTCTTTGTTAGATATGGAGTTGCTTTAATTATTACAGTTGCTATTTAGCTCTTATTCTTATTTGTTTTAAAGAAATTAATCTAATTAACTTCATTTATTTTTTTTTTGATGTAGATAGATATATAAAGATTGGAACAATGAAAAACTTGAGTTTATATGCTTGGATTGTGTATCAAGATAAAACGTGATGATCCTTTAAGAAGAACTTTTGCTTAAGAACTTTTTTATTTTTGTTTATTAGGATTAATAACGATAAGTAGTGTAATAATAATTATATTACACTTATTGATGGATTGTATATATATGTTTGGCATTACGAAATTTATTATTCTGAAGTGATACTAAATGAGACATTTGAAATGATAGGACAAATGTTTAATAATGTTTATTTAATATTATAAATCTGATATAAGTAAATATATGCAATATATATTGTAGTAAAATAATTTTACCATTAAAAAAAATTGACACATATGACAACGTTCGGGTGAACGTTGTAAGATACATGATATAACAACGTGTAAACGATTGTTGTTGAAAAAGGTTAAAGGGTATGGTTTTTCACAACGTTCGCCAGTTGTTATAACACGTCTACAACAACAGACATTATGACCGTTCTCGAATATGTGTTAAAAGATCGAAGCATTTAACAACGTGTGAACGTTGTTGTACCCTCAGCTTTAGAACGATATACAACGCATTACAAGAACACGTACGTGACCGTTGTTAAAGGTTAGGTTTTCCACAGCGTGCGCCTGTTGTTATAACATCTCTACAACAATAGACATTATGACCATTGTCGAATATGTGTTAAAAGGTTGAATCATTTAACAATGGGCAAACATTGTTATAACCTCACTGTCAGACTGATACACAACGCTTTACAACAACAGGCTCGTGATCATTGTTAAAAGTAGTCGGCCGTTTAACAATACTCTGATCGACAACATCACCATGAATGTTGTCGTATGGCTATAACAACGAACATTGCACGTTGTTGTAGGTGTGATTTCTTGTAGTGTTCATACATGCGATTACTTTGAGATTCCCCTAGGTTAATAGCAATTGTTATTCCTCAATTGAAATAACCTTAGGCTCTGATACCAATGCTGTCGAGACCCCTTCCTTAGGGCGAAGGACGAACCGACTAGCACAGTGCCCCGACAACCCTGCTTGTAAGCCGAGCTTGCCACGACACTGTTAAGCCTATCTTTCAACACCACACCACACACTATCAGAGTAATCATAGGAAATGCAGAAGAAATTTAATACATGAACACTAATAAAACTTGATATTTACCAAAATGGGTCATTAAAACATGTGTAGCAACGAGAGTGACTAATCCATTTTATACAAGCTTTCCTCACCCCTATACATAGTTTCTAACCCTCAAAACAAGAAAAGTGCAAAGAAAACCTACCAAAGCAAAAAAAAAAGAGTGCAACTCTAGGCGATGACCACTCCCTTGCCATTATCTACGACTGAAGGACCTGAAAAGTTAGAGTAGTGAGCCTAATTGTCTACAGCGGCTCAGTGAGTAATGCAATCTAATTCATAACTTAAAACAAGCATTCCACAATAAAATACATGCCATGAATGCATGAACAATAACATTATGCGAGTAAATGAAACAGTGAATTCAATTTAAATCTATAATGCAATCGTGCACCTTCAATTAAAAATAGTTAAAATAGTGAAAAGATTTGTCAAGGCTCTCACTAGCCCCCAAGACGACTAAAAATTCACTCGAGCAAGTTACAAACAGTTAGGCATATTGTGTCGACTCCATTAGGATTTATTGTCGTTGCCATCAATCGTAACGACCCAATCAGGACTTATTGTCGTTGCCATATTGTGACGACCCGATTAGGACTTATTGTCGTTGCCATCTCGTAGGCCCACAGAACCCCCTCAGTGGGCACTCTATGCTAAGTAGTCACTATCGGGGTCATATGAGAGATCGACACAACTCGCCCTAACCCCGTACGCTCTGACCTCGAGACTCAGTGCACTTCTCATTTAAAACTCATTTAAAGGATGCAAATTCATTACTATATGTAATACCATTTTTATAATGCACAGAATAACAAGCTTTAAGAAATAAGTTAGAAAACACTACTCACAGGGATGCTCCGCTCCTGGTGCTCCTCTCGAGGCCGGTTGCATCCCAGCAGTAGTTGGTCTTGCGAAATCAACATTACTCCTTAATATTAACATGAGACTTGGCTCACTCTAACTCTACGTCATTGGTCAATCAATGGATTGACCTAGTCAAGGGTAGTCTATCTATGTTAGTTCATCTTGCTTTAAGTTGTTAAGTCAATTTGATAGACCTTGGTCAATCTTGGCCAACCCTAGTTAACCTATCACTTGCTGACCTAGCTGGTCAACAGAGTCCCAAATGGTCAATTTTGGTTCTCATAGAGTCAATTGGGCCAAAAGGTGTCACCATTCCCAATTCCCATCACTTAGGCACAACATTAGCTTATGACCCTATCTGCGCAACCATTTTCCCTATTTTTTTTATGGGTAATCTGTACATCGAATTTGCGCTAAACTTTACAGATCTTTTCTAGACTTCCTAAATCTTCCTTAAAATTTTGAATCACAATTTTTGGACATCATTTACCAGGGTTTCTAGGTATAATAACAGAGACTATAAAGATCTCGTATACCCTGTGATAGGCAATGACTGTTTGCCTAAATTGACCTAACTATCCATACTAGAATGCTCTGAAATTTGGTAGAAAACTTCTAGACATACTTAGCAATCTCTCTACCGAATTTCAACTCAATTTACTAAGGTTTGGTCAGTTAATTTCATCTCAAAATTTTCAGCCATACTACAGGAAATTTCTAGGTTCATAGTTTCTACTATCTTCCTAGTATTCATTCCCCCATTAAACCACAATTCCATGGATCATTTTGTGTGTCTAATTGCAGCATATAGGTCATAAAACATTCATTAATCATGAATACTTCAAATCAGTAACATGTAATACTAAAATCAAGTCTATCATTCCATCAATTTCTCTGCTGCATTCTAAAAGAACACAAGGAATTGTTCTAAGTCCTAGCACTCTAACAAGCATGATATATTTGTAAATGTAGCAAATCATATTCACAATGGCTCAAGGTCAGATCTTTATACCTTTCTAGAACCTCTACTATGGGGTCTAAAATGCCTCTGGTTTCAGTCCAAATGGGTGCCTTTAGGTGTTCCAAATATAGCTCCAAATCTGGTCTCAAACTGGTTTCTGTCGGCACTATTGCATCAATGAGTAAATGTTCCAGTTTTTGGTTTCTACTACTTGGATACTTGAATACACATGATAAGGGTTAGAATGATGGATTTTACCTCAGGGACGAGCCTGGATTGGTTCGGGTGTGAGCCTTTCTGTAGTTACTCCAACACTGTTTCTGTTACACAGTTGCAAAAGTGAGTAAGTGACCAACTTTAATGGTTTGAAAATCATGTGCAAGGCCCTATTTTTCATTCTCTAACATTTGGAGGTTAAGGTACATATGGAAATCAAAAGGGTGGATAGTTTTACCTCCAAAATGGACTGGAAATAACCAAGGATTCGAAGCTCCAAAAGTGGTTTTACACAGACTTTCTAGTTTTTTGGCTTTAAACCTTGTGAACAACACTTCTTCCTAGGGTTTTCCGCTCCAAATAGTTCTAGGATTTAGCAAATGGCTTGTAGGACTTCGTAGATGGTAGTATAAGCTTCAAAACAAGTTATGGTTCACTGGATTTGGTTGAGAAACGAGGGTGATTCAAGCTTGTAAAAAAGGTTACAACTGTTGGAATTTTCTGGACTTGTGCTCAAAAAAGGGATTTTGTTGCACGGAGGATGCTTGCATGGCAAGATAGGGGTGACATGTGGCCATCTAGGTGGCTCTCAAGTTCCCATGCTGGATGCTCAGTTGGCATCATTCATTGGCCATAATTGAGGTTATGAGTTGATAGCAAAACCATGGACACAATACCATGGGTTTCCATGGTTTTATGCTGGAAAAACCTAGAAAATTGCCCAAAAATGCTAGAAAATTCGCTGAAATTCACCCCAAAATTGCACAAAACGACAAGAAGCAAGGGGGGCCTTCATTCAATTGGGAGTGTGGGTCGGCCAGCCCAGTTGGGGTGGCCCACGCGCTTGGCCCAGGCGCTACGTACCCGGGTTGGGTGTTCGGCCCACGTGGGCCCTGGGCTGGCCTAGGCCCAACACCTTGGTCTGCCTAGGTCCCCCTTTTTTGTTTTTTTTTGTTTTTTTGTGTTTTCCCATTTCCAACTTTGTGTTTTCCCATTTCCAACTCTTATGTACTTATATATATACATATATATATATATATATCAAATTTCGCCATTTTTTTCTAAAATTATTAAAAATCACTAATTCATTATTTCTCATCAAGTTACTTTGATTATACATCATTTATTCAATTATTTTTTTCAAAAATTGAATAATTTCTTTAAAATCATATTTTTTTCCCTTAAATTTTATTTATCACTCTAAAAATTCAATAATTGTTCCAAAAATTTAATAATTAATCTTAAAAATCATTTTTCTCAAGAAAACACATTTTTCTAATAGTTTCATGTGTTTTCTCCTTAAAATCGAATTTTCTCATATTATTCTCATTTTTTAATAAATAATTCGAAAATAGAAAAAATTGGAGAAAATTTCATATATTTTCATTAAAATTTTAGAAAATACATAGAATACACATGTGTCGGATCTGTCAATCCGATGCCAAAAACATGGGTCGTCACAGTATTAAACTGATTCTCAATCATTAATTTAAATTGAAGAAAATATTTAAGAGCTTCATCTTTAGTGCGAAGCATATCCAAGTAAAGCGAAAATAATTATCTTGTACCAGTAATTGAAAGAATAAGCATATGGCCCCATATATCAAAATGGACAAATTCTAATGGTTTATTAACTCTAAACAATGAAAGAGCAAATGGAAGTTTACAACTCTTGGCAATTCGACAAGAATGACAAGTGGGAAAGGAAAAAAATAAACTTAGGACTTAAAGTAAAAGACCAAATAACATTGTTAAAAACATGAAAAGAGGGATGACCCAATCGTGCATGCCAAATTTGAGATGCCAAATTTGAGATGAAAGAGACAATGTAGGGAAAAAAGTAGTCTGAGAGACTAAAGAAGCAAAACCAAACTTGACATGAATTTTGTATGATCCATGATCAAGAGGACTTTGAAGAAGAATTTGCTTCAATTGGAGATCCTTTGTAAGAAAATATGTTGGATAAACTCAGTGAAGACACTATTGACAATACAAAGTTTAGAGATAGTAATTAATTATTTGGAAATTGATGAACTATGTAAAACATTTTGAAGAGCAAGAGTGTTGAAAGGAACTAGAAGAGCAACATGACTAACATTAGAAAATGGGATGAGCTTACCATCTCCAACCATCAACTTATTAAACCCCTTTATATGGAACAATATGATGTAAGGCATTGAAATAATGAATAAGATGGTTTGTGGTACCCATGTCTAAATATTGAGATGGCTCATGGACAATAAAAGGTGAAGTTGTGGATGTAATGAAGAATGTAACCATAGGTTGAGTTGGAGATGCAATTGGAGGTATAGGTGATGTTGGTATATGTTGGAAATGGTTTTTGAAACACCATTTATTAGAAATGATTTATGTAAATCGTACATAACTTTTGGTTTTGGTTGTAACCATTGGTCTAATATTTAACGAGCTCTATCATTCATTTGAACATGATGAAAGATATATAACAAAAGAGAAATATTAGCAAGCAATTATTCTCCAATTAAAGTGATTAAAGCATTTCCACTGTGAATCTATGTTGTGTTCAATTTGTAGTACAATCCAATAAGTTTAACTCTTCAACAATAGAAAACACGTGAAACATCACTAAAATTCTGGTAATACTCTTCCACATCTTGTTAATCTTATATTTACTTAGTTCTACATTAGTATCAGAGCCTAAGATATGTATTGCTTCTCCTTTATATGGTAAGAGGAATTGATTAAATTCATATTTAATGTTTTTTATCATTTTATTTTTTGTTGATGCCTTGTTGTGATAATTATGGGTTTCTATTTCTGTTTCTACAAACAATGTTGTGGGTTTCTATTTCTTTTTTTTTTTGTATTTTTTTGGGCTGGTGTGGTGTGGTGGGGGGGGGGTTGTTGGCTGGTTAAAGGAATCTGCAAACTTGCCTAAATCCGGTCGAAGTGCTGAGTGTCTGCATCGACATGATCATCGGTAGCTAGTGGTCCTGCCAGACTATATTCTGACATCATATTGCTCGTGTTGTGCTGTGATAGTCACCCATCCCATATCATCTCCCACTTGGCCCAACCTTCGAAACCCCACCTGACCCAGATCCTAAAAACCTCACCTGGCCTAGATCTTGAAATCATCGCCTAGCCTAGATTTCCCAATGCAGGCTCCAAACTAACCACTGTTCCCACAGCCCACCACCATTGAGTACTAGCCCACCTCACTTAGTAGTTGCTCGACATAGTGTATACTTCAAATGGCCAAGCCCGACCCCTATGTACAAATCTAGCCAGGACATTGCCTTCCAACAAGCTTGGCCCACCGAGCACATGCCCGACAAACTTACAATTGAACCTTGGTCTCTCAATTAAATGATCCACCAAAGACAATCTTAGCATTTCCTATTTTGAATAAATATCAAGAGAAATATATTTATTATTAGTTACTGTGTCGAGACTCCTTCCCTAGGCCGAAGGGCGGCCCAACCAACATAGTGGAATGACGAAACTCACTCACCATGTCAAGTTTGCCCAACCACTGTTAAGCCTCTCTAATTTCAACAATGAGCGATATTAGAATAATTTAAAGATTCAAGTGCAAAAATAAGCAAGCATTTACAAGGATCATTGTATTACATATTGTCTTGTTCAAAAATACATAGTGGACCATATATACATACACAAAAATGACCAACTTCAACACAAGACCAGAAAAGGAAAAGGGAATCGTTAGGGGATTAGGCAATCGCCACGCCTTTCCCTCTGTCAACTACTGAAGAACCTAAAATGTTAGTAGAGTAGTGAACCTAAAAGTCAATGTGGCTCAATGAGTATTAAGACCAGCATGTTCCCATAACCAACATCCCAAAACAGTGCATGTATACATGAACAATAAAATGATATATTGCTCAAATGCATGGCATGATATAAAACCAGTTATAAATGGTGCAACAGTTATAGAAGAATATTTCAAATACATGTTACTTAAAACAGTATCTAGGCTAGGGTCTCAAGTCAACAAATCCAACCTTATGGTCATCGCTTGAGCGAGCCGTAAGTTAGGTGTTTCCTCAAATACCCTAACCCTGCATTAGATCCTTGAGAGTCGTCACTCGAGTGGGTCAAAAGTTAGGTGCATTGATCTTATGTCTTAACCCCGCGCTCGGTCCTCAAGAGCCGTCACTCAAGCGGGTCACAAGTTAAGTGCATTGATCATATGTCCTAACTCCGCGCCTGGACCTCGAGCCTAATCTCAATCACATTGTGTACCCTGACCCTGCATTCGGTCCTTGAGCCTATGGTCTCATTACCTGTGTACATCTACATATTCAAAACCAATTTGATGTATTTCAATCACATGAAACCATTTAAACCATGTCATTTCACTCATGTTTTATGCAAGGAATGCAAGTTAAAATAAATGCCTTAATCTACATACTCACCTCCGGTCCCGTGCACTGATGTACTGTCGAGACTCGGCCTAATCCTGCAGTGTATAGTCGAAGTTGCATTTTTAAACTCAATTCCATTTCTCTTTAGAATGTGGCTTAATCCCTTGTTCTACTATCCTTAATCGGCCTCGATCGACCCAAATTTGATTTGATCAATTGGTCACACTTGGTCAAAATTGGTCAATATGATCACTTTTGGTCACCTTGGTCAATTTGGGTCAAATTGAGCCAAATTAGGTCAAAATTGGGCTAATTAGGTCAAAATTGGGCCAATTAGGCCAAAATCCCCAAATTTCAACACTTAGCCAAATCCAAGCTATTTTTTTTCTTTGCGCAACAAATTTGTCAATTTTTCTGCGATCAATCCGTGTGTCGAATTTGTGCAAAATTTTCTAGATTTCATCTGCACCTCCTACACATTCACTCAAATTTTAGATTTTGATTTTTGGAAATCATTTGCTATGGGTTTTCAAATGTAACACCAGGGACTGTAAATTCTCATTTCTTATGTGACAGGCAGTTACTGTGTGCATCGGTTGACCACCTTACCCAACTCAGATTTGGACAAAATTTGGTAGTATGTTATGTCATATGCAGTGACCACCCCACAAAATTTCGGCTCAAAACACCTATTTTTGGTTAGTCAATTGGTCTACTACTTTCTCTATAATGTAATAGATTTTTTAATGTTCAAGTTTCCTATGATTTTCAAGTGCCTAATTATCCCTATTAATCAATTGATTTGCGGTCTTTTCTCATATGTTTTGTAAGGCTTAGATCCCAGAACATTAATAGTTCAGGTTTTATTTAAAACAGTAAGCAAATATGGTAATGATCACTCTCAAAGATACCTTACAACACTTAACACATATCAACAATTCTAAAAATTTTTCTATGTACCAAACTTCCTCATGTGACTAGGCATCTTTGCATGCATATAAAAATATGAATATAGATTATTAAGGTTTCGGCTTTATAACTCTTTGTAGCCTCAAATGTGAGGTTCAAGGAGCCCCAAGTCTCAGCTAAAATGGATGTCCCTAGCTACTTCAAATGTTGGCTCAAAGATAATGGTAGGAACTATTTTCTGCTGGAATTGTTGTAATAGTTAACAACCAGTCCACTTTAGCATATTGTAAAATATGTTTAAGACCTTAGGTTTTATTTTCTATCAATTGGAGATTAAAGTACTTAGAACAAAGAACAAAACGAGTGGTTTTACCTCAAAAATGAACTCCAGATGGGTTAGGAACTGTAACACCCCAATTTTCGGCCGAACCTCTGTTCACGTTTTACCTCACGTGTGGATCGTCGTCCGTCAAAAATCGAGATGCTACCTAAAAGTTTCATTCTATCAAAATTTTTTTCTTCAAAATTCAGTTCATAACCTTTAGTTTTCAAATCAATGTCTGTAAAGATATTCTGTGCAAGATAGAAAATCATAATAGTTTTACCGAATA
>JAJIYU010014626.1:0-13143 GCA_030144865.1 Tinospora cordifolia
ATGAGTGCATCTAATTAATACTTTATACACATATTTTTTTATATTAATATCATACTAAAAATATTATTTTCTTATTCAAATAGAGAAGCATATATTTACCCAACAATTCCATATGTCTAATATTAATCAATGTATATTCATGTATATTTCCATACTAACTAATTAATTGCATACCAATGACAAATATATATATGTGTTTATATTTAAATATATACATATATGTGTTTTAAACTCAAATTTCGATTCTTACGTCACTAAAATTTTCAGTATTACAATTATTACGTCACTAAAATTTTAGGTATTACATCCATAGAGGTTTTCCTATCTAATTTAATCTCAGAATTTTTAGTTGAATAACAGGGACTTCTGGGTTCACACTTCCTAGCAGTAAATTTTTTCAAATTTCCTGTGATCAATCCAACTGGTAGATTTGTGTAAAGCTTTCCTGATTTGATCTATTTTCTCTAAGAATTCACTAAAATTTTATTTCGTGATTTTTGAACATCATTTACTAGTGTTTCTAGGTGTAATAATAGGGATTATAAGAATCCCGTATACCCTGTGACAGGCAGTCACTTAGTGGATTAACTAACCTACTTCCCAATTTTAGAATGCCCTGGAATTTGGCACACGTACCATTGATATATCCGGGGACTTCTCCACAAAATTTTAGCTCAAATTGCCTTCATTTGGTCAGTCAACTAATCCATTACTTTTCTGTTCATGTAACAGATTATTGTGTGGTTTAATCCCCTATAGTTTTTGAGTGCTTATCTATCCTAGGTCCCAATACTAATCCAAAGCCATACCTTGTTGTTTTTGCAAGAGTTTAGGCCCTGGAATCCTAATTAAATAAGTTTCACTCAAAACAGTAAGGAACCCTACTCATATTTGCTCTCAAACATCGCTCTCAAACATCATTCCAAAACATGGTGTGGATGAAGATGCTTTTATCCACTCAAAAACATCGCTCTCACAACACCTCACCAACAAGGCATATTGGCAAGCATGGTAAATCGTATTCACAAAGGGTTATGGTTCGAAACTTATACCTTCTTTTAGTCCTCAAAGTGAACTTTAATCACGCCAAAGTTTGGCTTGATCCGATGTTCTTATCTACTTCAATTGGTGGTCCAAAGTTGCCTCCAACACTACTTTTCTGAAAATTGCTGTCACAGTGGGTGATTTGTCTACTTTGGCCCTATTTTTGACATAATTACATTGTTTATTTGCTATTTTACATTAAAGAAAAGTTAAAGTAGACGTTTCAACCTTTCCAAAAAGCTATAATATGTTCAAAACTAACCTCGGATGGATGGTGAACAAGTTCCACGAAGTTCAGATCAACATGTAGTTTCAATTTTCTGGGTTTCCAAGTGTCAGACAGCGTGTTTTCCCATCTGTTTTCATCTCTACCGGTCGTGCAATAGTGGTTGAGGCTTGTAGGAACTTGAAGAGGAGTCTAAGGGTTTTCTAACAAGTACAATAACGTCCAAAATGGTGGTGGGATGAAGGAGAACGGAGCTTATGAAAATCTGGTTGTTCAAGCATGAAAAATCTAGCAAAGAAAGATGGTTTTGTTGCATGATATGGGCTCTTCATGCTTGGCAATGAGCTCGCCACATGGCCCCCTACGTCGCTCGTTGGGTTGCCTACATGGTGGATATTTGTCCTCTGTTTGAGTTCTGCCCGGCGGAGCTGCTGAAGTGGCAAAATTCAGGGGCCAAAAACAGTTGGTAGTAGCTATTTTTCTGCCAAGAAAGAAGAAAAAACCAGGGGAGGAGAAGGAAACAGGGGGAGGGGGTGCGTGGGCCGGCCCAAGCGCCAAGCCCGAGCGCTTAGCGCCCAGGCCTAGCCTCTGCGGCCCGAGCCCGCACGAGGTTAAGTTGTTGGTATTCTGTAAGTATTTCTTTATCTTGATTATTTATATGACATTGTAGATATGAAAATAATTTCAATGTAAGCATGCTATTTATATTAACATATATTGCATTTGGTTTAAAATTCATAAAATTGTATTTACATGGCAACGTATTTTGGATTTGCAAGAGCAGATCTAAAATATAGTGTCATTTCAATGGACTAAGTCATGGGTAATAATGCTTCTTATGTAATAATCCATGTGGGACTAAGCTATGAAAAGTATCAGCCTTTCTCTGTGTGATAATCCTTAAAATGATTGTGGAGTAGGTGATAATTAAAGGTACAATCTACTATTGTCTAGGCCAGACAAGAAATAAGACTGACTCTACTTTTAAAAGATGTGGATATGCATGTGTTTTATTAAATGATGCAATGAAAATAACATAATTACTATTTTGAATGTATGCTTGTATGGCTTAAATGTGCATGATGAACTTAAACGTTTTATCTAATTTGATTTTCTATATGATTATTTAAATGCATCTAAATGTCATAGATAAAGATTATTCACTGAGCATGTTGTCGCTCACTTATTATTTTTTAACATTTCATAAACAAATAGAAAAGAAAAGAGGCCAGCGTAAGAAGAATAGACAACTTTTTAGTTAGTGTTGTGTGCGTAGGTTTAAGTATTTTTTAGGCTGTATTTTTATATTTTTATATAATTATAATTATCACCATATATGTAATATCACCAGAGGGATTTGGATCCATTTATACTAGTTAAGAGTGTGAAACATTGTAGATTATGAATTATGCGTTATGACTGATGGTAGCATGTGTAATATTATGTGTTATGGACTTGTGGATTGATAATATTGTTTATCAGGTGTGAATGTTCCTTTGGGATAAATCAAAGTTTTAGGGGAGACTGTCGAAATTTTGTGTGGATATGGAGTAGTTTTGAGTGTAAGAGGTTGACATAGTATTATATACATAGATGTAGTGTAACAACCTAATTTTTTATGATACGTTGATATGACATATGAATGTATAAGTATGTATTGTATACGTACATATATGAAATAAATAAATTTTTAAAAATATTAAATAAAAAAATTGTCTGAAAACAAGATTTAATGTTTATTACAATATTTATTAAAGAAATAAAATAAATCACGTTGGTTTAAGTTGGAAAATAATAAAAAAAACAAAAAGGTTACTTATGGGGCCTTTTTGAACTGATTTCAGAAAAAAAAAAAAAAAAAAGGGAGGACTCGGGCAAAAATATCAAAAATATTTTTAAAAAAAATTATAAGTATATATATATATATATGATTTAGGGTAAAAATGAGAATAATTTATATAAGGTATATGGTTATGGCATTAATTTATATAAGGTAGGTATTTAGAGAATTAAAATAAAGGTAAAATTGGGAATAAGTTATATAAGGTTAATGTTTAAGGAATTAATTTTCTAAACTTGGGTAAAATTGGAATTATTTTTTGATTATATAAAATCAAATCAACTGTGGATATTTCTATTTCTATTGTGATCTAGTTTCTTTCTTCTTTATTCGGTTTTCAACATCCGAAAACGCAGAGACAAAAAGGAGAAGAAAAAGAGGGAAAATTTGATTTTCTTCGCCAGATTCAACATATAGGTAAGTGATTTTCTCTAATTCTAGTTGTTAAAATGTTAATTAAGCCATATACTACATCCTATGGGTGTAAATTTTACTGTGGATAGTGTTTTATACCTGAACCAAAAATTGGTATTTCTCAACAGTGAGTAAAACTAAGTACATGTTACACCAAAATACCCCTGGAGATAAGTAGATCTCAAATATATAGTTAGTTTTCATTTGTTTATACTGTATATTCTAAAATAAATATCCAAAGTTTTATAACGTTTGGATGGGTTTTTGATGGAGTTAAACCCCAATAAAACCTTGATTGAAATTCATATGAGTGTAAAGAATGAAAATACGTACCCATCGACACCAAATTCATAAATTTTGGATATCAAATAGAGTTATTTATTGAAAATGAAAATTTTGATAAAAATATAATTAAAAAGCTTATGTTTTAATATTTTATGCTATATAATTATTTTATATGAGTAGCAAAGTAATATTAAAGATTATTAAGCATATTCGAGTTAATGCGCACTAATAGGTGTAGTTAAATGAATATATTAGGTTAAATAGGAGCAATAAATACGTGAAAAATAATTTATAAAATAAATTCAAATGAGTTAAATTTGATTTGATGATGTAAAATGATTTGTGATGATATGATTTGATTGGTGCTGTGAAAATAGATTGTTATTGGATATTAGGAACTGGTTGGACAGTAATTTGTGAGTAATCTTTACTTGTGATATTATATCTGACATTGGTATTAAATTAAAATTGTTGCTTTTGATTAAATAGAATGATATATATCACATTTCATACTTATTTGAATTTCATAAAATGATTTTGATGCATTATAGCATGTCAATTACGTACCTAAGTAGGTTATTGACATGGCAGTATTTCTATTGGTCATAGTCTCTGGGAACAGACTCACAGGATTGGTCATTGTCGTAATCTTGGTTTGTGCATTCTTGGTATGAGATGAATGAGATAGAAATGAATAGATAACTGAATAGCTAGAGGTCCGGTGCACTCCTCATTTGCGCAGTGAGGAGCATATTCGCTCTGTTATCTAGAAGGAGGGAGATGGCTCATGTTTTAAAAGAGTGCATGTTATTGAAATCGAATGCATGTTCATACATTACATTACGCATGTATGCTATGTTTATTTCATTTCGCAAGTGATTTAAATTATTTTTTTCTTGCATGTTTTTATACATATGATGGTCGTATAATACCATAAGTTAGATTATTCATTAAGCTTGTTGTTTGCTCACTCCACTCTCAATCATTTTCTCCAAGTTCTGACAGGAAAGGAAAAAGGAAGATGATGTGAAATTGTTATTGGGTTTTTGAAGTTAATAGTAATGAAAAGTATAAAAATTAGTTAGATTCCTATTATGAAAAATGGATATAAATGTGTTGTCATTTGAATGTACTATTAGAACAAATGATAGATTTTGTGGATGTATGGTTATCTGGATGAAGAAAAATATGTGGTTTTTGTAGTAATTGTGATTTTCAGGTGTTTGGAAATTGGTGACATGTTATGTTTTTAGAGGAGACTGTGTCAAAAATTTTAGAAAATTGGGTGAGTTGGTTGGGAAAGCTTACAAGGTTTTCAAACATGTCAGAGTTCTGACATGTTTGAGAATTCTGTGCTAGTCATGATGTCACTAGAGAAGGGGTCGCGACCAGGGCCGGCCCCGAGGTGGGGCCCAAAGGGCGACGGCCCTGGGCCCCCGTCGCCCTTGGGGCCCCTTATTTTTAGGAACCCATGTATATATATAATTAAAAAAATTATAAATTAATTATAAATTAATTTAACCATTATTTTTGGGGCCCCTAGCTATCGTTTTGCCCTAGGCCCCCGATATTATTGAGCCGGCACTGGTCGTGACATGTAGCGTATATGGTATTATGTGCCAGTCGTGATGTCATTGTTACAAAGTTGGTTGCGACAAGTTGTGTCAAAAATCAATCACTTCATTAGTTTTCACAAATGTTTACATATGTTCACTATATACTTTTATTAAATAGTAAATTTTGATATGTTTTACATTCCATGTTCTTCGAGATTTTGCATATTTAGGTCTTTTAGTTAATACGATCCACTGCTCAATGTTGTTACAACTCAACAAAGGCCCGTCCTAGTTAGCGCTAAGTAATTTTGATCCTGGTTGATCCCATACTTTAAAGCTGCGATTCCCAACCTTTGAGTCATAGTACTTTAGGACTCTCCTTTGATGTGTTGCAAGTTAGACTTGTGATTGTTTTCTTTTTTCTTCCAATATTTCCAAGTAGACCTTAATCCATGTTGCATTTTGTTCATTGTTGAAATAAAAGGAGGTTTGTAGCATTGCGATTGTGATCTTGACTGAGAATACAACATCCATGCCAAATATTAAAGAGAAGGGTGTCTCACTAGTGGTAGTTTTTATCATGATGCCATATGACTAGAGAACTTACGATAATTCTTCAACTTCCACCCCCTTTTTGCATTAATTTTTTGTCTTTCAAGTATGTTTCGTCACCTTGTCAACTAATTTCCCTTGTCCATTTTCTTAAGGTTGAGCTAGTGTCAAAAAAAAAAATTTGGATTCCTAAGTCTAGTCATTATTTCTTGAGCTTGACATTATCAAATTGTTTGTAAGTGCTTCAAGTCGATGCACAATTGATTGCTATATAAATTTTGTGGTATTTTGTTTAGTTACTTGTGCTAGTGGCTATGCTTTTGTCCGCTTTGCGGAGTAGTCAACAACTACTATTGCAAACCTTTCTTGTCCTCTTCATGTCGGGAAGGAGACTAATAGATCTACCCCCCATTAAGCAAAAGGACACAGGGTCAGAATGGGCGCAAGCTTTCTAAAGGTGCATGAATTAAAGTGGTGCACCTTTGATAGTTGTTACACCTTCCTGTTATGTCGAGAGCACATGTGGTTAGTGCGTTACCTCATCACCTCATCACCTTATATCGCACCTCCCTATTATCTCAAAAGCAATTGTAGTGCTCTTTTCCTTAGGCAGTGACTATTGCAACCTTCTTGGTAGTAATCCAGGTAAGAAGGCTCCTATAGTTGCTTTCTCATCACAATCATTCACCTCTACCTTAGTAGCCTCAAACCAGTTCTTAAATTTGAGATGGGACTAATAAAAGGTTTCTGTACCAATAGCAAGGAATGAAAAGAAACACAGACAAGAGAAAGAGATAGAAGAAGAAGAGAAAGAAGAGAAGATGAAGCTTAGTTGTTGTATTATGAAAACTTGCTTAAAGATTGTTGATTTACAAAGGTGAATATACAAGTTATTTATAGCCAAGTTTGTTACAAGAAAAATACGGGAGGCAGTTTGTTATTTGGTTGATTTCATCAGGCCAAGTGGTTGTTGAGGCATAATGGTTACTTAGTTATTGGGCAAATCATGCCATGCTCGGTGGCTACTGAGGCATAGAGGCATAATAGTTGTCCTACGTGGGTTGTTAGATGTGCTATGTTCTATTATTGATTTGTTGTTTGTGGCTAGAGAATTTGATTGAGTGGTACCAATTGCTATATTACAATTATCATCCCCTTGCAAGCTCATAGGCGTTGGTAAAACCATGAGCTTGCTTCTCAATAAGGAGAACTGAGTGTGTGGCAGTGGCTTGGTGTGTGTGTCGGCAATTTGTTAATGAGAAGCAACGTGAGAATCACGAGCAAAATGATAATCGATCGCGATGCATTTGTGTAACACCCCAATTCTCGATCTTGTGACATGTGGGCTATGAAAAATTCAAGAAAAATTAAAAACTGTAAAAATTTAATTAAAAAAGTCAAAAATAATTTTTAGAATTTATTTGAATAAAAATATAATTTTTAGATTAAAAATGGTCTAATTGGTAAAATAGAATGAAATAATGAAAAATATATATTTGTTAAATTATTAATGGAAAAATTTTTCAGAAAATTAGATTTCTGAAAATTTAGTTAAAAATAAATAAAATAATGAATTTTTGCAAATTATAAAATTTATGTGTGTGTATATTGATTTATATGTACATATTGAATTATTAAGTGAAAAAGGGGGAAAACATAGAAAATAATATAAAGTAATTGAAAACATTTTCAATAGAAAGCTAATAACTTGAAATGATATTAAGAAGTTGAGATTTAAATAAATAATTTTAAATAGGCCAAGATATAAATTTAATACATGCTCGAGATAGAATAGTATATAATAAATGAGATATAATAAATTGAGTTGAAAGAAAATCAGAAAATAAAATATTTAAAAAACAATAATTAGAAATTAAGCTTGCTGGAAAATAAAATTTAAATGTTGAGAAAATAAAATGCTTTCTATTAAAAATATCAAGATATATAAAATAAGGATTCTATGTATTATTAATGAAAATAAACTTGATAATCATGCAAAATATACATGATACCATTAAATTAAATCTCAAGATTTAAGTTAACAATAAAATGACCAAAATAATTCATCATGATATAATTCATGAATAAAAAATAAATTTTTGAGTAAGTCCATAAATAAATTGGGACAATATTGTACAACACACTAAATATAAGAATGATGAATATACTAAAAATAACGATAGTGTGGTGCAAAAGTGAAGAGTAAAAAATAAATAATAAATGTAAAGAATATATTTCATGATGAAATATAAATTACTAAAAATATTTGTTGATTTGAATTAGGTCAACATTTGAGATAACCCTAGAGTGGTATAGATCTCGAGGCAATGAGACATCTAAATAGGTAGAGATGATTTTCCTACTCCCTAGTTTTATCTAAGTTTTAAATATGAAATATGATATTTAATTCCATTGATTAAACACTTAGGAGCATGCTAAGGTATGATTGTGTGATATTTGAATGCCATGAATTTTCCATGTGTTTGTGGTGTATGTTGAATAACATGAGCTGTGTAGTTTTATATTGATGTTTATACATTTTTCACAATAATTTATATAATCATTTTCTTGAATTTATGAGATGATGAGCATGTTGGAAATGTGATGTCATGTACTGTTTAAAATAACTTTAATTAAGAATCAAACCACATACTAGTATAGTGATCCACAAGGGATTATTGTGGATGTTCTTAGCATAAAGAATGACCGAGGTTAACCCTTTCGGTCAGAATGCCAACTGATAAATAATTGAATTATTTGAATCGTCTAATTTCTTGATAAGTGTTTGCATATTATATATTTTAGCTTGGATAATGCTATTGATATATTACATATGATCCATTAGACTTTTGAACTCAGTCCACTTTTATCTTTCAGGTGACCATTGAAGGAGCTCGTGCTAATGAGTATTGTTGAGCCATTACTTGATTGAAGTAAGCCTCACTATCGAGGTTGTTGAAAATCATTTAATAAATAAATCCATATCATTCATTAAAAAATAAATCATGTCATGAGCTACAAATCCCTCAATTTCTTACATTGAATTTAAACTTTAAATCCTAATGAAAACTTTAGGGCTAACATGCCCAATTTAAACATTTCATAAATACTAAGATTTAACTTGACTACGCTGCTTCCGCGTAAAAATTTCTTGAAAGATAAAATGGATGGATGAACTCAAGAGCTTAGTAGATCATTTCCAATATTTAAGAGAATGGTCTTATTTTTACTAGGATGAAGAGAATGGTGTCCATGCTTGGGTTTATATAAAGTTTTAATTGATAGGTTTTAGGAAGCTTTTGGTTGTTTTCTTTGTAGGAACCTTTCTAAAACTCTTCTCCTTCTATTTTATTTGTTTCCAAAGCACAATAATTAATAAGTAAAGGTTTTAGAAGTTTCTCATGCATTAGAAACTTCCCATAGTTGTTTTGGAAACTTCCTAAAATCCTTTTCACGCAAGTTTCCTAAGTATTACTACGGTATTGTAAACGTGATGTTTCTATTTTATTTTATTTTAGTTTAATTATTTGACAAAATTTTGGAGTATTACAACCTACCCCTAAAATAAATTTTGCCCTCAAAATTTGTACTTACTAGTTTTGTTACTATCTGGTCATGGATTCTTGACAAAGAAGTCTAAATACTTTATTTTCATCTCGTTTTTCAGCTCCCAAGTTGCCTCTTCAACTCCATAATACCTCCAAATAACTTTTACTAAGGGGATGTCCTTTGTTCTCAAGCTTTGTACCTCGCAGTCTAAGATTCTAACTGCCGCTTCTTCATACGTGGCATCATTTTGGATATCAACCTCTTCCTAGTGAATTATGTGAGAAAGGTTTGGTTCTTATATTATCAGCATTGACATATGGAATACATTGTGTACAGAAGACATTCAATTTGGTAAGTCGAGTTCATAGGCACATTCATCGATTCTTCTGAGTATCTCGAATAAACTAATGAATCAAGGTGACAATTTTTCGTTATGCCCAAATCGTTTGATTCCTTTCTGGGGGGTAATCTTTAGGAACCCTTTATCTCCCATGTGAAATTATAGATGTCTTCTTCTCTCGTCCTCATATCTCTTTTGTTTACTTTGTGTTATAGCCAACCTTTTTTGGATATGCTAGACTTGGTTATTCATCTCCTTCACTAGATCTAGCCTTGTAAGCACATGATTCAAAAGTTCTCTCCAATGAGTTAGTGATTTATAGGGTCTATCATAAAAGCTTCATACAGACCCATCTTTATGTTTGTCTGATAACTGTTGTTATATGCAAACTCTGCCAAGTGTAGGTACTTGCTCCCATTTCCCTTGAAGTCAAAGATGCAAGATCTCATCATATCTTCTTGTATCTGAATGACTATCTCACATTAATCATCAATTTGTAAATGGAAAGTGGTGCTCATGGTGAGTCTGGTGCCCAACGCCTTCTGTAGACTCTACCAGAACTATGACATTAATCGAGAATCTTTGTCAGATACTATGGCCTTAGGCATGCCATGAAATCATACTATTTCCTTCACATAGAGTTCTTCCAGCTTACTGACTTGTTTTGTAGATCTAATGGGTAAGAAATGTGCCACCTTGGTAAGATGATCTACAATCACCCATACGGTATCTTCTCCTTTTTGGTTCTAGGGTAATCCGCTGATAAAGTTCATGGCAATGTTATCCCACTTCTATTCAGGGAATGGTAGTGATTGTAACATTCTAGTGGGTTTTTTGTGTTATGCCTTCACTTGCAAGTAGGTTAGGCACCTAGAAACATATTTAGCCACATCGTTTTTTATTCTTTGCCACCAATAGGTTTTTTGAAGGTTTTGATACATTTTTCACTGCCTGGATGCATCATGTACTTGGTCTGATGAGCTTCGTCTAATATGGTCTACTTGTTCTATACATTTTGAGGTGCACACATTTTGTTTTCAAGTCTTAGGGTATTTTCAGCATCAATCCTAAAATTAGTATGCTTTCCCTGTTCCACTCTTTCTACCAAACTTGTGAGCCACTTATCTTGCCTTTGTTCATCCTTGATCTGATGCAAAAGATCGGGTTGGCAAATCATATTATAGAGATATGTCTGCTTCTCATCTGCTATTACACCTAGGTTGAAATCTTTAATTAATTGATACATTTGATCCTTTCTTCGTTTTGTTTGTTAAATTTCCTACTCAAGGCATCTGCCACCACGTTGGCTTTCTTTGGATGGTAATGTAGTTGAAAATCGTAATCCTTAAGGAACTTCATTCATCTGCGCTACCTAAGATTCAACTCCTTTGATGTGTAGATATACTTCAGACTCTTATGATCTGAAAATAGGTCAAATATTTCACCATAAAGGTAGTGTCTCCAAATTTTTAGGGCAAATACGATGGTTACTAACTTTAGGTCCTGTGTTGGGTAATTCTACCATGAATCTTCAATTGTCGTGACGCACAAGCTACAATCTTTCCTTTTCACATCAAGACTGCACCCAATTTGTTTTACGAAACATCCACATAGAGAACATATCCAACACCATGTGTAGGAGTGACTAAGATGGGGGCCAAAGTCAATCTCCTCTTCAATTCTTGGAATGACTGTTCACACTTCTCATCCCAATTAAACTTGTCTCCTTTCCTGGTCAGCCTAATCATGGGTTCATCTAATTTGGAGAAGTTTTGGATGAACCTTCGGTAGTACCAGCTAATCTTAGGAAACTCTTAATCTCCATAACTATCTTGGGTTGCTTTCAGTCCGTAACAACTTCCACCTTTTCAGGATCCACAGGGATGCCTTCAGCTGACACTATAGACTCAAGGAACTTGATTGTCTTCATCCAAAACTTGCACTTACTAAACTTAGCATATAATTTGTTCTTTCTTGGTGTTTCTAATACAATCCTCAAGTGTTCAATTTCTAACTTAGAGAAAATAAGGATGTCATCCACAAATACCACCACAAACTAGTCAAGGTATTGCCTAAACACTCAATTCATCAAATCCTTGAATGTTGTTGGTGTGTGGTCAAACCAAAGGGCATCACCAAAAACTCAAAGTGTCCATAGTGGGTCCTAAAGACTATCTTGTGTATATATGACTCTCGACTCCTTAATTGATAGTATTTTGACCTAAGGTCAATCTTGAAAAAATGAGTGCCTCCCCTCAATTGATAGAATAGGTCGTTTATCATTGGTAAGGGATATTTGTTCTTCATCGTCACCTGATTCAACTTTCGATAATCAACACATAATCTTACGGATCCATCTTTCTTCTTCACAAACAACACTGAAGCTCGCCATGGAGATTTACTTGGTTTAATGAATCCTTTCTCTCAAAACTCATCTAGCTGAGGACGTCCATTTTGTCTTCTTCCCTAGTGTTGCTACTACTGAGGAGCTTGGGCTTTTGTAAAACAAAACTTTGCCACATGTCCCAGCTAGTTGCAGTGGTAACATAATGCTTGTTGCTTGGCCAGCTCCTTCTTTTCCTCTTTGGTCTAGTTGGGCTGATTATGAGTCAGAGGAGTTTTATTTCCACCATTCTATTTGGTGCTTTACTTCTTGTTTCCATTCCACGCCTTCTGGTCATTATGTGGTCTTTTATTCTTGTTTTCTAGGGACTATTCAAAGTTAATGTCCCTCTCAATCAGTTGTGCCCTCATCGCTGTCTACTTGAAGGTGGTTAGCCTCAAGGGCATTATCAGTTTTAGAATCTCCATTCGTAGGCCTTCTACAAACTTATCAGCCTTTGTCTGCTCGTCTTGCACCAACTTTGGTGCAAACCTTGATAGTTTTGTGAATTTCCATTTGTACTCCATCACAGTCATATTTTTCCGAGTTAACCACATTAACTCAGATTGTAGTTGCCTAGTAGTAGCTGTGGAGAAGAAGTTATCATAGAACAACTTCTTGAACTATTCCGAAGTCATAGTTGAAACGCCCATCTCTGGATCGTTCATTATCATCTCCCACCAGTGGTAAGCCAGTCTGACAGATTGATGTACTGCCAAAGCTACTCATCTGGGCTTAGATGCCTCTAAGGCATTCAAGTGCTTGTTCATGTCAATAAACCACAGATTAGTTGTAACACCCCAACCCCCACATCCTTTGAGTTTTGGACAACCACCATTATTATGACGGTGGACTTAACCAATTGGCGGGTCGGGCCGGTGTTACTTTACAAGTGACACACACTTGACTTTCTATTTTTCAATACCACATGCCTTAGAATAAATTCAATAGTAC
>JAJIYU010014627.1:0-13154 GCA_030144865.1 Tinospora cordifolia
TTATACATAAATTTTATTTAACATATTTACTCAACATTACGTTTAATTATTAATTAATAGATAAATAATAAATAATACACTACAAAAATTAAAAAATTATGTTATTGTATATAATTAATTATAAATTATTTTGTAGAACATTAGTAATTAATTAATATATAAAATTTAAATTTTAATCTAACTTATATACATTAAAACATGTTTATTTTAAAAAATAAAGAATAAAAATAAGTCTAAAATAGTAAAATTAAATATTATAAAATAAATAACATAACTAAAAAGTTTAAAATAATTAAATTTTTAACTTAAAAAAAATATAATTTCACTAATAATTTTTAATAAAAAAATTATAACTAAAAACAAAAATAAAAACACTTGAAACAAAAAAAATAAATGAACAAAAAAAAATAAAAAAATGAAAACTCTTGAAACAAAAAATAACAAAAAAAATGAAAACACCAGCGCCAAAACCATCTCCTCCAGCGCCACTTTAGCGCTGGTTTGGAGATGGGCCTTAAGATTGTCATTTGGTTTGCAATCTGAAAGTAAAAAATAAGGCTAGGAGAGATGACTCTTTCTCTCCCAGCCTTTTCCAGCTTTTCATTTTAGTTCTATATTTGTTTCTATATTTTTTAAAAAAATAAATTTCACACTAAAATTTGACAGCAAGGAGATCAAATTTTTATCTAGGACTATTTTTCAGCTTATATTTTTGAAACGTTTTACACAAGTTATAAACTTTAAATCATTAATTGGTTACATTTACTAAGATTTTTTTTTTAAAATTTTACTTGAACAAATAATCATATTGAAGATTTTCCTACCAAAAATATGAACAAAAACGATTGCATGTTGAACACTTGCAAATTTTTAGCAATCAGTTGCAGTTATTTTTCAATATTCCTTTGCAGGTATTTTATGTTTGTTTAGTAGTTCTTTAATGAGGTTTATAATTCATTCTATAGTTTTTTAAGGAGTCTTTCATGCATTATGTCAGATATGGAAGAAAAACTATTCTGGGTCCGAGTTAGACCCTTCTTCTGATGAACAAAATTGAACCATTACCATGTAAATTCTGGGCATAAAATAAATTCTAATGATCTAATATCATGTTCTATTGTTAATCTTTAAGGGTACTTAACACTCAACTGGCCTTGTATTTTTCTGTTTTCAGCAAGATCTTCAGGTCGTTTCTTTGTCTAAATAAATCTATTAACCTGAGGACTTTCTTCAAATATTGCAGTGTATGAAATGGTTGAGCGTATGTCCTACTATGGTATATCGACAAATCTCGTTCTCTACTTAACAAGAAAGCTCCATCAGGGCACTGTCACCTCAGCCAACAATGTGAACAATTGGGTTGGCACAGTCTGGATAATGCCAATCCTTGGAGCATATGTTGCTGATTCCTACCTTGGGCGGTATTGGACCTTCGTCATTTCATGTTCCATCTACTTGTTGGTGAGCCTTATTAATCCAAGATCCATGATTTAAAGATTAGTCTTCTACTTAATATGGGTTTTGAATCCATGACACAAAGGCCTAGTAAGCTTTCTTTGCTAATACTGTTTTTATTTTCTTGTTTGGTCTTGCAGGGAATGTGTCTTCTAACGCTTGCAGTTTCAATCCCTTTGCTGAAACCACCAGATTGCCGGAAACTAGATTTCACAGATTGTAAGCAAGCTTCGACGTTGCAATTGGGTGTGTTCTACATTGCGCTCTATATCTTGGCGCTAGGCACCGGTGGGACAAAGCCAAATATCTCATCCTTTGGAGCAGACCAGTTTGACGATTTTGAACCCAAAGAGAAGGCTCAGAAGCTTTCCTTCTTCAATTGGTGGATGTTCTTTATATTCACTGGAACCCTCTTTGCCACTACTTTCCTAGTGTATATACAAGACAATGTAGGTTGGTCCTTGGGCTATGGACTTCCTACGGCTGGCTTGGCGGTAGCTATCTCGATATTCCTAGCTGGAACACCATTCTATAGACACAAGGTGCATATCGAAAGTCCATTTACTAAAATGGCTAGAGTCATAGTGGCTAGCTTTAGGAAATGGAGGGTGTCTATTCCTAGCGATCCTAAAGAACTATATGAGCTTGACTTTGAGGAATACAAGAAAATCGGAAAGTTTAGGATTGATTCTACTCCTTCCCTGAGGTATTACATATATTCCATCCAATTTCAATACTGTCCATTAAGCAGTATCTTCACAATTCATTTCCTAATCAGTTTCTTTTCTCTATATATATGTGTATATGTGTGTGCATAGGTTCTTAAACAAAGCGGCAGTTAAAGTAGGTTCAAACACACCATGGATGTTATGCTCGGTGACCCAAGTAGAGGAGATAAAGCAAATGATTCGTATGATCCCACTGTTGATGGTGACGATTGTGCCTAGTACAATGGTTGCTCAAGTAAATACCCTTTTTGTAAAGCAAGGTACGACCCTCGAGAGACATATTGGGAATTTTGAGATCCCTCCTGCTAGCTTAGTAGGATTCTCAACAATCTCTATAATGGTTAGTATTGTGATCTATGATCGGATCTTTATCAAGTTTGTAAGGAGGTGGACTAAGAATCCTAGAGGGATAACCATTCTACAAAGAGTAGGCATAGGTCTTTTTCTTCACATTATAATCATGGTAATTGCCTCTCTTATAGAGAGGAGAAGACTTACTGCCGCCAAAGATCATGGTGTTGTAGAGAACGGGGGAAAGGTTCCCCTTTCTATCTTCATTTTACTTCCTCAGTTCATTCTTATAGGGTTTGCTGAAGCATTTTTTGAGGTAGGGAAGTTGGAATTCTTCTATGATCAAGCACCTGAGAGCATGAAGAGTTTAGGAACAGCTTATTCCATGCTTGCGATAGGGATCGGGCATTTTGTCAGTAGCATCCTACTTTCTAGTGTGGCTGATTTCACCAAGAGGCATGACCACAATCACAAAGGATGGATTCTTAATAATCTCAATGCCTCTCATTTAGATTACTACTATGCATTTCTTGCCACATTGGCTGTTTTAAATCTGTTTTTCTTCATCTTCGCATCTAGATTTTATGTTTATAGAGCTGAGATCTCTGATTCAATGGAAACAACTGAAAGGCAACTGAACAATATCAAACCCGACAAGGTACAAGAAATGTAACTTACGCCCCTTTCGCCCTTTTTGCCAATGATGGTTTAAGCTGGAGTGGAGACAAGATTGACGTTTTGTTGATTAATTGAAATGTAAGGATTATAGCTTTGTGTTTAACACTATTTAAGAAAAAAAATTTGTTCATGACTTATGAATGAGATTTCCACTATGTACTGATTATCATTGAACAAAAGAGAAGAGGAGTGAAGGGTTTTTGCTTGATAATTGTTTTTCCTATTGCTGCATCTAAAAATCTTGAGTTTCTCTCAAATCATAAATTCCATAAAGTAGCAAACACACTGAACAGAAAAATGTTCCTCTCCTTCAAAGATAAGTGAGAATTATACATCACTGCAAAGCACTCTACACAAGAGATTGTGGATCTTTAATGTGTAAAGACTTAAAAATGGTTAATTTTTATGATAGGCTTAAATAAAAGGTATCGCCTACAAGAATTTTATATACATTGCTAATGATTTTCAAATTATACATACATGTATTACAATCATTATTCTATTTTCTAGATATCTCATCGTGGTGAGAACAACACATTATCGTGGACTAATTAAGATACATTTTTAGTCAAATTATTTATGCATGGGAGATCAGATTGACAACTCTATTACTGTCTACCATCATGTCAAAGGTCTTTTCTTTAAGAGGATGGAGCCTGACTATACATGAAATAAGCAATGCTCCTACTTAGGTTTTATGTGGGCTTGTAGTAATAAGGGCCCATTGCAAAGTCAGGTGTAGTGTGGTCAGGTTCTTATAGAGCCGAGCCCTATCTTGCTTCTTTAGAAGAAGGCAAGGCCTTTAATAATTTAGTACAACTGATCTTGTAGTTGGTTGATAATATTTTATGCTCAAATGATGAAAAAAGGAAATAAATAATTGACTTACATTTACATAAAGTAGATAGCATATGCCTTGATTAATTAACATATCATATATATCAAGGCCATATTCTTTTGTCACTTTTAATATATTTCATTTATTCCATCAAATCAAATCTCAGCCATCAAGTTGGAAAGAACAAAAGCAACTCAATTCGATTCGCATAACTGAGAGGCTTGGCTTTTACAAACATTTAAACACTGACGATAAAAAGGACCGGAGTTCTTACAAAGTGAGTTAGCTTGAGCATCTGCAACGTAGTCCAGTCAATTTGGTTGGATGTAAAGTATTAAATTTCAGTAGACCATTGCTTAGAAATATGAAGAGATCGAAGTGTGTGCATGGCCTGTTAGAATGAAATTAAGAAGAGGAGTCTATATATTAATGGGTATGTGTGAGAAAATTGAGTGACTGTTATTAAGGAACATATGAAAAGAAATATGAGATGAAGATGCTTTGCACATTGCGCACCATGGCTTCTGGTGAAAAGCGAACGGCACTTGAAGAAGAAAAAGAAAAAGAAGAAGAAGAAGAATCACAAGGGAAGTATACCCAAGATGGCACTGTTGATCTCAAAGGAAATCCTGTTGTTAGATCCAAAACTGGTGGATGGACTGCTTGCTCCTTTATTGTTGGTATTCCTCTCTATCTTTCTATCTATCTGTCTATCTATCTATTTCTGGAGCCAACTTTTGGGTTTTGGTACTTGTAGGTTCATCTTGTTATAGCAAGTTTAATTTTGCTTTGTTTGAAGTATCATTTGAGTGTTGTTGCATCTAAGGGCACTAGGCACCCTTATAACTGCCCTACATTTTTCTCTAGAGGGAATCCTTCCTTCCCTTTAGCCATGTTTGGGGTAGATAGATTCCCAAAAGCAAGCATGTCATTGCGTTTCAAACACTATTTTTGAGTATTTTTTAAGAAGCAACCTCCCTCAAATTTCTCATTTCTCAATTATGTTTGATAAACAGTTGTTATAAAAGTAAAATTGTAATACGCTCCTACACAAGGCCTTAGATCTGTAAGGGTGTTTTTGGTAGCGGACAAAACTTTTCTAAGAGAAAATATTAATCTCTTAAGAAAATTTTCTCAAGAAAATGTTCTTAAAAATATATTTTTTTAATTATTCTTTGATTGGACAAAAAAAATTTGACAAAAGATAGTTATTCTTTAAATTTATATATAAAAAAATTTCTAACAAGAAAATTTTATTTTCTCATCACCTCCAAAGCTAACAACATTTTTGGTGAGAAAATATGTGAAAGTGAGAAAATTTTTCAAGACTTTTTTCACATTATTTTTACTCAAACATAAGAAAATGATTTTCATATAAAAAAAATAATATTATTATTATTTTAAGAAAATTTTATTTTCTCACTAACCAAACACATCCTAACCATTATAACCCCTAAATATAAGCGTGCACACCAGTGATATAGCTATTACTAAGGGCAGTTCCTTTGCCCACCTTGTCTAACTTCTCCAAGGGTTGTACAATTTATGTTCTTGTGACCCTATGGCTCTTACATGTATTTTACACACTTTCACCTTAAAAATTATTTTTAGATTTTGGGGTTAGATTCATATCTCAATGGGTTACAGAATTTCCAATCATGGATGCATATCTTAATTAGCTAAGCCATCTCCCTCAATCAAAAGATAAAGTTTACATTTTTTTTATGCTGTATTACTTAGTTTCAATAGGGGGTTTTATCTAATCTTTTGAATTGCATTCTCAAACAATTTACCACTATTCAAATTCAGGAAATGTCCATTCGAGATTTCCAAAAAAAAATTCTTGAAAGGTGGGTGAAAGTGGGAATTTGGAGTGTGGGGTCATTAATATTCTTTCGGCACTTCTTTGTTTGTTTTTTATTTATAAGTCATTTTCACGTATTCTTTGTCTGAATACATTATGAAAGGTCTTAAAATTTAATAGAGAATTTTACAAAATGGAAAAAATAAAAAATAAAGTTGCAACATTTCAGTAAGGGTGACAATTCGTATCATCATATTAGAAATGGGTCAAATCACAAATGAGTATAACTCATATATTATTAACTGAAACCTGATCCATTTGTTAATCGTGTCAGATTGACAAATTTAAACTTGACTCGTTTATTAATTGTGTCATAATTCTACCCCTATATATAATGTATTTAAAAATAAAAAATGTAAATAATTTATTAAAAATAAAATAAACTATAAAGTATTTTAAAAATAATAAAAAAAAATTATCATCAATGTATTAATTTTAAATTATTTTATTTATAATTTGTAACTCAACTTGTCCATAATCGTATTAAATATGTCATTTTTAAGTGTAGTACGTAAATTTGTTTATAAGTCGAATTTTAATCATGTTTAACATGTTTTGATCCAAATTTATTTGTGTTAATCTCAAACAGTTGAATGCATGTCATGTTTGGGGCAAATTATCATATTATATCACAAATTTTCACCCCTACATTTAAGGTACAATTTGAGTATGATCCTTTATTATCTGAGTTTTAATTGCTCTTATCCAAATTCTTTTTATTAACTTTATTTATTTTGATCATATTAAAAGGAAAAATAGATCATCTTTTTTTTTTCTTATAAAAATTATTTTATTTGTCTTTCTTTAAAAAAAAAAAACCACGCCCATTCACTTATAATAATAAATAAATAAACAAAATTTGATAAGACTGTACATGCATGTTACTTCACACAATTTTGTGACAAGCAGTTACATTATACATATTAGTGTACTAATCATGTATTTAAATGAGAATTGAGGGAATTAGGCTGTATGCTGAAAAGTCATATACCTCTCTCTTTTCTTCATGAAAAAGATTTCATATACTCTGATTTCTTAGATATTATACAAATTGTACACGTATTGTGCAATATTCTCTAAAAAAATGTGTGTTCTTAACACATTTAAGAAGCCAACTTATTAGAATTGGTTTGCAGTGTACGAGGTGTTTGAGCGAATGGCCTTCTTTGGCATAGGAGGCAATTTGGTTCTTTATTTGACAAAAAAGCTTCACCAAGGGACAGTCACCTCGGCCAACAATGTCACCAATTGGGGTGGCTTTGCCTTCATCTCACCCCTCCTTGGAGCTTATTTTGCCGATGAACATTTTGGCCGTTATTGGACTTTTTTCTATGCATCAGCCATCTATTTACTGGTAAGCATATCTTTCTTTTTCTAAGTAAAATGAAATAAATAAAAGGGGGGTGGAAGCTGTAGACAATACCGTCAACAACAAAAGGAAGGACAACGAGAATCCAGTCCTACAGGAAGTGCTTTCAGAGAATAATTATTCTTCCTTTCTAATGGCCAATCCACTGCTTCACTTGCTACTTACTTAACATAGATTTTTATTCAATGTTTATTAGCTAATTTAGTCGGTTAATACTAAAGTAACATCTATTTGATTGTTTTGAATAATACATTTGTATTAACCTTGTTTGGAAGAATTTCAAAAACACTTTTCGAAGAAGCGCTTTTAGAAAAAGTTAGTCTATTTCTACTTCTACAAGTATATAACTTTTTTTTTCCTGTTTATTTTGATTGAAAGCAGGTGTTACTGAATACAACAAAAGTATTTTTACTTCAAAAGCGCTTCTTGAAAACTTGGACAAACAGGGTCATTATAATTCAAGACAACTATATTAATAAATTCCTAAAACTATGTTGAAAGCAACTTGAGAAAAAAAAATGAGGAAAGAAAAAGAAAAGAAAAGATTGATTATTATACATTGGCTTGAGCATCTTCTCATGACGTAGTTTGGTTTGTTTACTGATTTGATCAAATAGGGAATGTTTCTACTAACACTAGCAGTATCCATTCCTGGGCTAAAGCCACATTCTTGCCATGGAGAAGAACATATTGCTCTTGGAGATTGTAAGGCCACAAGAATACAACTGGGTGTGTTCTACGCTGCACTTTATATAATAGCCTTAGGTGTTGGTGGAACTAAGTCCAATGTCATGACCATCGGTGCTGTCCAATTTGATGAGTTTGAGCCTAAGGAGAAGGCTCACAAGCTCTCATTCTTCAACTGGTGGATCTTTTGCATGTTCATCGGTACACTACTTGCAAACACTATCCTAGTTTACATACAAGACAATGTGAGTTGGGCTCTTGGCTACGGCATTCCTACTGTTGGGCTTGCAATCTCGACTTTGATTTTCTTTGCTGGCTCACCATTTTATAGGCATAAGCTTCCATCTGGCAGTCCTTTTATTGGTATGGTTAGGGTCATTGTGGCTTCCTTGAGCAAATGGAGGGTTCATGTCCCACACAATTTGGAAGACCTCTATGAACTTGACTTGGAGGAATATCGTAAGAAGGGCACATTTATGATCAAGTCCACTCCTTCCTTAAGGTCAGTTTTCTTTTAACTCTTAAGTTTGATATCAAGTCTCTCTTACCATCAGATATAACCTATAGCTTTTAAGGACATTGGTTTCTAATATGGTGTTAGAGCAATGATTTTATTAAAGGTTTATTCTTGCGTGTTTCTTTTCTCTTTTCAAGTGTAGGATAGCTTTATGGGTTTAGTGGTTTCTAACGGGTGCAAATTGATCTAAACAATGAGTTATATGCTTGCAGATTCCTCAACAAAGCTGCAATGAAAAGAGGTAAAAACTCACCTTGGATGTTACGTCCAGTGACCCAAGTGGAGGAGACCAAGCAAATTCTACGTATGATTCCAATCTTGGCAGCTACATTTGTTCCTAGTACAATGGTAGCTCAAGCCAATACTCTTTTTGTCAAGCAAGGTACAACACTTGATAGCATCATAGGGAGTTTCAAGATTCCCTCAGCTTGCTTACTTGGGTTCTTAACGATCTCAATACTCGTCTCCATCGTGATATATGACCGTTTATTTGTTAGGATTGTGAAGAAGTGGACTAAGAATCCTAGAGGGATCACCATTTTACAAAGAATGGCAATTGGTCTTGTTCTTCACATTGTGATCATGGTAGTTGCGTCTATGATCGAGAGAAAGAGACTTAGGATTGCAAAACATCACAGTATGGTAGAGAATGGAGGGAAAGTTCCAATAACAATCTTCATTTTAGTCCCTCAATTCATCCTCATGGGGATGGCTGACGCAATTTTAGAGGGTGGCAAGATGGAGTTTTTCTATGATCAAGCACCCGAGAGCATGAAGAGTTTGGGAACTTCATTTTTCTCAATTAGTTTAGGGATTGGTTGCTTCCTTAGTAGTATCATACTTTCAACTGTGTCCAACATCACCAAGAGGCATTATCACAAAGGATGGATTCTGAATAACCTGAATGACTCTCATTTAGATTACTATTACGCATTTCTTGCGATACTTGGCTTCTTGAATCTGATATTCTTCATGATCGTCACCAAGTTCTATGTTTACAGAGAGGTCTTAAACTCAAACTCAATAGAAGTAGTTGGAGAAAATACTAAGGGGTCATTTAATATGAAGTAATCTTAAGCATGGGAATGGGAATTATAAAGATTTTCATGAATTTTTACATGAAAAAAATCTTCATGATTCTGATTCCTACGCGTAAGATTATCCCCTACCCAACGGCTCCTAACAGTACTCAACGTGCTCACTTCATCGACTTGGCTGTTAAATAGAGTAGTGTGTGCAGACGTATGTTTTGTAGTATCAAGAATATTTCATTGAAAAAGGCTCTCAGTAAGATGAAATGTAATGTCGTGTATGAGAAAGATGATAGCATTTTGCCCAAACAGGTATGCCTACATAATTTCTGAAATCTGTGTGTATATATATGAACAATGAAAAAGTACAAATAACAGCTAATTCTATAAATAGTAAGAGAAGAAAAAAACATAATATTCATGGAATGCTCCTGTAGCCTAGAATAACAACACAAGAATGATACCACAACACACACCAAACTCAATCTAATACATATATACTTTTTACCTTTCCTTTCCTTCTCTTTCTTTACTTCTTCTAGAAATGCGAGTAAAGCTAGAATAGAAGAACGCAAGCTTTGGATTGTTGTTTAAATTTTTTAAATGAATCAATTTGATGGAGGCTCTTCCAGTTAGTGATTTTGTTTGAAGTTTCATCTCCGCTTTGCTAATTGAAACGTCTTCTTCAGGAAGTGATTTGCAATCCTGTCATTTCTGTGGCACAAGACTCTCAAGATTGTATTTGGGTCGGCTCGGTTCCACCGTCCTGTTGTTGGTGGCATTGGAACTTTTTGCCCCGAGCCCAAAATTCCCAAACCACTCACTTCACAGGCCACAATGCTGAAATCTTCCACAAGTTGCTCCGTTGATTGAGCCATTAGTCCTAACACGCCTTCCACTGTCTCGGCTTCCTTCTCCACTACTTCCTCAGCTATCAAACCGTCTCCACATGAGCAAAACACACGCTTGAGACTATCAAAATCCTCATCAATCATCTCATGATCAGACACTGAAAAGAGACGGTTACCACCCCCAGCAAGTAACACCATAAGATAAGCCTCAAAAGTGGCCTTCATAACTTCTTTTACTGCCAAAGGTTGAGCTCGGTCTGTGAGGATAGCACATAGTAATGTTAGATTTTGCTTGAGAGTGCGAAGCGCAGGTCGGATTCTCGCATTGGCAACATCTTCTACATAGAGGCTGTCATAGAATACGAAATTTGAGTCGAGAAAGATCAAACGGTAAGCTGCCACTTCCGAGACATGTTGGATTGCTGCATGAATGGATGATAAAGCAAGATCAAAGTAGGAGGAAGAGACAGCAAAGTAATGGCTGCTACTAGAAACACGCTTCTCAGTTGGTAACAGGTTCTGTCGCGGGGAGAGAGCAAGTAACTTGTCAAGGGAATTAATGTGGGAGAGGATGTAATAGAGGGAATTGAGACGGATATATAGACGTTGTGTTCCACGACTTGTTGACGGACGGGGATGGTTATTACCATCGACCAGTCCAACTTGATGTCTATCATCAATCCCAACTTTGCACGGAGTGGCTTTCTTCCATAACTCTAGGATTTTTGAGTGTTGGCTGCATCGGGTTAGCGGTGGAAGCTGAGGAATATAGTTCTGCTTTGATCCTGTATAAGATAGGACAAAAAGAAACAGAAACTATTGATTCAAATGTTCAAAATGGAGAAAAAAACTAACAAATTTGGAGGGAAGGCCTCACCACATGAAGAAATGAATGAAGTATAATCTTGGAGAATAAGTTCTAGGCCATCTACAAGATCCAAAACTAAATCATCAGAAATTCCAACTGGAATTTCAAAGAAGTCCTCAACAGTCTCTCTCGCCATCTTCATGATCTCACCAACGGACTGAGCATGTGGTTCTGTTTTGGACTTTGGATTCCATGTCTGAAGGACACATTGAAAAATCTTCCATTTTTAAGTATTTGATAGAAATAAAATGAAAATAATTATAAATAATGAAAGATATTGTATGATCTTCGCCATATAACTAGCTTATGAGGAAGTTTCTTACTTCAGTTTCTTTAGCTCTTTCAAGACAATCCCTTAACTTCTTCAGCCTCTCATCAATCCATGTTTTCAAGAGGTTCACAATTATGTTATCAATCTCATACGGCACCATTTCCCTTATGATCGCTCTGCCTCCATCTTCACAATCAACTGAGTCTTCGACTACTACTTGAACTAAATCTTTCTCAAGCTTACCTGCTCTCCTCAACACCTCAACTGACTCATTCGTTAACATAGAAACACCAGCCAAGTACTGCTTCAGTACAACTCCATAGCAGTTGTGAAGGGTCATCGCAGCAACTCCTGCTGCAATTGGATGCCATCTTTTAAGTATAGGACTAAAATTTTCTTTCTCTTCAAGGGCTAGTTCCTCTGTTCCTTCAGCTAATTGAAGCAAAGCTTCACTCGTGTTTTCTTCTACTTCAGCTGTTACTGCATTGACCGCCTTTTGCAATAGCTATTAAAACAAGAGAAACAAGAGCAAAGGTAATATATGTATATATGTTTGTGTAAGTATGTACATATATAGACTAATTGCTACGCTACACACCTTGGCAAATGCATTTCTCAATGAAGATCTTATGTACAGATCCACCCGACTCTCAGTTGAATCCATCACTATAGCTTCATCCTCTTCTTTCTCTTGCATCAATTCAAAATTTGATAATTCTTCATTCAAAACCCTTGTTGCAGATAACGTCAATGGAAGAAGACTCTCCATTAGACCGGCCATCCCCTTCTGAAAGCTTTCATGGTAATTTAACAACTTATGATCTGACCAACTTTGAATTGAAGTCATAGCCAATGATAAAACTTTGACATAAACGACTTCTCGATCCACATTCTTCACATCGTTCGTCACTTCGGCCAACATAGCAAGTGAAGCACATAAAAGGTCAGGTTCTACCTGCCCTGTTGTCACATACTGTTGAAACAATACCCATGTAAAACACACATTATGAATACTTTTGTTTATTCCCAAAGTAGGCCATGTCTTCTTCATAAGCTCCAACAACTCATCAACTTCGTCAAGAACTAAGGTCTCGTCCTTAAAGTCAAATATGCAATAGAGAAGTGAGACATAGAGGTTGATATTGAGAGGAAATCCATCAGCCCAATGGCAAAAATCTGAAGGTGTTCCGTTGGAACTTCGACACGATAAGGAAACAACACAATTGCAAAGTGTTCTCATGGTTTCAGAGTTCTTTCCAATGTCAATTGGCTTGGTTTCACTTGCTTGAACAATGTCTCTGAGCTGCATTGCCCATGTATTGGATCGCTCCAATGGAACAGATGGGAATTTTACTAGACCTGCTTCAAGCAATTTAAGCTGCCGCTTCTGCCATAAATGGTATTCAATAGAATCAGTAAATTCTGATGGCTTTAAGTGCCTAAGCAGCTCTAATGGCAAAATTATGGTCTCCGCTCTCCGTCCAGTCTGTTACAAACACAAAAAATAAAAATAAAAATAAAAATTGAATCCAAAGGGGTTCTGAAAAAAAAAAAAAAAAAAAAAAACAAAGAGAGAGAGAGAGAGAGAGAGAGAGAGAGAGAGAGAGAGAGAGAGAGAGAGAGAGAGAGAGAGAGAGAGAGAGAGAGAGTGTGTGTGTTATTGGTTTTAAATCATAACAAAGAGACTATTGGCCTAGGTAAGTTGA
>JAJIYU010014628.1:0-13156 GCA_030144865.1 Tinospora cordifolia
ATAGAAAGTCAAGTGTGCGTCGCTTGTAATGTAACATGACCCAACCCGCCGTCTGGTTTAGTCCACTGTCAAGAAAAACGGTGGATGGTCCAATGCTTGATGATACGGGGGTTGGGGTGTTACAATATAAAGGACCCCTAATGCTCACATTGTGTTCATCCCAAATCAAGAGCATACTAGTTCCTCTTGACTCCTTCTAGCCTTTTTCTTGGCAATCTCCTCAATTCTTGAGTGTTCTTGAGTGTTGTTGAGTGTCTTGAGAGTTTTTGAGTGTCTGGAAGCCTTGAAGTAACGGAACTCTGCTAGATTTCAGAGGTGTGAAGAAGAGACGTATTTAAGGTGGAAGTGACTTCTAACTTCTACTTCTTTATTTTAATTTGAACAAGTCTTGCATATGTGATGATGTTTTGAAGATGATTGAGCGAATATATGTTTTAATATGCATGTGTTATTTATTTGATGTGCCATGAATATATATGTTATGCATATTTAGAAATTAAGAATATTGATGCATGTTATACATGAATTGTGCCATGAATAAATATTTAATAATTCATGTTTTGTATATGTTGCATCGATGGTTTAATCTGATATTGTGTGTTTTATCATTAAGAAAAGATTAAATAATAATTCAATCCACGTATCAGAGCGTTGATAGACTGCATAATGTCATCGTGTGTGTTCCGCCCCCCTACCCGGCTTGCCGGTTTACAATTGACGATTTTGAATTGGGTTTCCAAGAGTGATCCCACTTCATAGATGTTGGGGTTTGAGTTTCCATTTGTCATTCTCTCTCCCTACGATGTGGAACACAGAGATTAAACTCTTTTGGTATGAATGTCAACTATAAACAAGAAATTTGTTTGAATCGCCTAATGTACAAAAGTGTTTGATATGTTTGGTTTGTTTGAATTGAAATAATGATTTAAATGTTTAGAACGATCCACTAGGCTCTGTGCTCAACCCTTCCTTCTATTTTTCAGGTAATTGATTTACATGAAGACCATGAAAATTAGTTAGGTTCTTTTATTTAAAAAGTTTTTAATTTCTATGTAAGGGCATATTGCCCAAGCTTTGAATCTTCTGCTGTAATAGTTTTTCTTCAAGATCAAATTATGTACTCAATTTTATTTAATTAATTGAGTTTATGAATTTCAGTTATTTCTTATATTATTGCCTTATCAATCTTTTAAATTTAAGTTATGTACTATTAAATACAATCAAGGCATGAATTGATTAAAATAGAAAGAAAGTCAAGTGTGTGTTACTTGTAAATGTAACACCGGCCCGACCCGCCATTTGGTTTAATCCACTGTCAAGAGAATGGTAGACATGTCCAATGCTTAAAGATGCGAGGGTTGGGGTGTTACAACCCAATTATATGAGACATAATGCATTGTTTGAAAACTGTGAAGAGTGGTTCCATGCCTATTTGTGATGATTTGATGATTTAAAGAGATATAGAAAAGTTTCCTATATGCATGAGAACACAAAAGAAAGAAAATAGAAAGTTTCCATGAGCTCAATTAAGAATGGTATCTCATGTTGATTCAAGAACCTCGATTGGAAGTTTGGAACCATGATAATGTGTCCATCAAATTTAGATCATGTACACACTAATCAACCATGCTAGACGTCCAAGGAAGGAATAAGAAAGTTTCAATGTACTATATACACATGGCACACAAGTAAATGAACTCAATTAGCAAGTTGCCTATGTGTGACACTTAAAAGAATAAAGGAAACTAAATCAGCAAGTGATCACATTATCTAAATCATGTGCATAAGAGAAAATAGAAAAGTTTTCCATTCAAATATACACTCATAAAGAAAAGGAATGATTCCATGCTCACAAGATCTTACCAAATTAGAAACTCCCATTTATGCTCTCCCATGATGCCAAAAAGAGGATAAATCCAAGATATGCTCACATGTACACTTACTAAACTAGATATGCTCACAAAATCTCTTCAAAGAGGACGTCCTAACTGATATAGAAACCATTCCAAATCTCATTTTATGATCACACTTAAATAAGAAAGCACATATACGCTCGCACATGAATAGAAAGCCTTAGTGGTTCCAATTTCCAAATCATGAGCACACATGCCGTATTATATACAAACCATCCCATGAGTGATTGAAAACATGCCAAACTTTATGAGCTGGCCAAGCTAACCAAGACAGCCCAAGATTTCCCCTTATGCTCACTAAAAATCTATATAAAACCCCTCTTGCTCACATTTCTCTCATCCCAGAGCAAAGAGTTGACATTTTCTTTTTGTTTGTTTTTGCCCTCTTCTTGGCACCTCTTCTAACTTTTCTTTTCTCTCTTGTATGAGAAGTTCTTATTTCAGTGTTTTAGATAGTGGTTTGAAGTAATTTTTATTGGTGTTTGAAAGTGCTAGACATTGGTGAACTTTGCTCAATTTTTGGGGAAAGAGCCACTACTAAGGTGGAGGGAATTTCTAGAACTTCTATCTTGTTATTTCAAGTTCCTAGCATGTTCATGCATGTTTATTTTTTAGTTTACATTATGATTTATTCAGTTTTAGCATGATTGAGCATATTTAACTTTTAGTTTAGCATGTTTGCATGTTTTTAATCATTCATGAGATCATACCGTGCCTAGAAATCATGCTTAGGTTTGTTTTTGAGTTTTCAAGCATGCTATGTGTGTTTCTATGCTTTCTAAAATGTTTAAATTTTGAGATTTAATATTCTGATTTAGTATCATGATTATGTGATTTTAAACATGAGAAAGTGAAGATAAGAACCACGTACTGTCGTAGTAACCCATATGGATGCTATGGGTGTTCTTAACACATGCTTGGAGTGTGTGGTTGTAAAGTGCAACTAAGGGATACTTGGTATGTGACATCCAATGGAAAGTAACAAAGAAATGTCTTTCCACCTTAAAGAGGATCATCTAAATTAAGAATATCAAGGGAGTAGAACCCCTTTCAGTTATAACGTCAACTTGAACCAATTTGATATATGAATCACTTAATATTTGGAAGTGTGTGAATTTGGATGTGTTTGAAATTTGAAATAATGAGCTAGTTGTTTGATGGATAATCCACTAGGCTATGTGTTCACCCCTCTCTTTTTAACATTTTAGGAAATTGAATATGATGGCAATGAAAATCTAATAGTAGCTATTGTTGACAATTTTTTTTCAATGTAAGGTCATGTTGCCCCCTTTAGATTTATTTGACTTCTGTTGAAATTTTATTTCAATTTTTAAGAGCTATGTACTCTCTTTCAAGTTCTAGTTATTTAACTTAAAGCATGTATCTTTTACTTATTTGAGTAAACAAGAGTTTATAGTATGTACTCTTTTATTTTATTAAGTAAATAAAAAGTGAATATTTCTTTTATCTCTATTGTAATAGTCTTATTAAATTTGAAGTTAAATAATTGGGTTGTGTGCTCATTGAAAAATGATAAGACTTGAGATAATAGAAAGTGATGCAAGTTGTGTACTTATAAATGTATCATATGACCCAACCCACCTTATCGTTGAGCTTAAACCTATTTCTAGGGGGTTGGGGTGTTACAAATAATCCATTGGAAGGAGGTCGACATCCAAGATGATGTGTAGTACGAGGAAGTAGCAATTAGAATCCTTGACTGCAAAATACAAAGCTTGAGAACAAAAGATTTTCCTTAGTCAAAATTCTCTAGAAACATCATGGGGTAGAAGAGGCCACTTGGGAGCTGAAAAACGAGTTGAAGGCTAAATACCTAGGCTTCTTCACTAGGAGTACGTAACTAAATGACACTCAGATGAACGATTAATTACAAATTTTGATGACAAAAGTTATTTTTTAGATGGGTAGATTGTAATATCTTAAAAATTCTCAAATATCAAGAATATATAAATAAGTTTATTAAATTGCGAAAACACATTAAATACCTAGGGGTAGAATGGTTATTTAGCCTCTTAGAAGTAAAATGATAAACTCACATGAAAAGTAAAAAAAAATGATCATTATCTTAATTACTCTATAGGTAATTGCTAAAGCTAAAAAAATAATAAATAATAACAACAACAACAACAACAATAACAACAACAACAACAACAACAACAACAACAACAACAACAATAAAATAAGTAGTAGAATGGGGGTGGTTGGGTACTAAAATATGAGTATTGGAATGGAGTGTTGGATATTAAAATTTGAATAGCATGATAGGGTGTTGGATATTAAAATATGAGGTGTAGAATGGGGTGATTGGATATTAAAATATGAGTAGCGAAATGGGGTAATAGGATATTGAAGTATGGGTAGTGGAATGAGGTGATTGGTTAAGGATGCCTATAAATATCATCCTTCTCTCCCCCCCTCAAACCATCACGTCTCATTCTCCTCTTCTTCGTTCTGGAGAGAAAGAGAGTCTCTTTATTCTTCTCTTCTTCATTTTCTTTTAAGTTCTCTTCTATCTCAAAAGAAAGAGAGTCTTCTCATTCTTCTCTTCTTCAACTTTCTTCTTAGTTCTTTTCTAGCTTAAGAGAAGAAGAGTCTCCTTACTCTCTCTTTGATTGAAGAAAGAAGATTGAAGGCTTGAGAAGGCTCAGAATACCAACTCAAAAGGATTAAATGTATAAGGTGGAAGTGATTTCTAAATTATATCTTATTATCTTGATTCAAATATTACGTGCATGAATGTTTGTTTAGCTTTGAATTATATCATGATTTTACATGCCATGTTTGAATGACATATGCATGCTATGTAATACATGTACATGTATATGATGCCATGATCATTATGTGTTTGACATGAATATCATGCTTATATATTTACATGTTTATTGGTATGTTTTAAATTGATCTTGGAATGTTTAGTCACTAATAAAAGATTAATAAAGATCATAACCATGTATTGGCATGATGAGGGTACTTCAAGATTAATAAAGATCATAACCACGTATTGGTATGGTGAGGGTATTTCATAGTGAACCCATTTATTTTGAATTGGAACTGGGCGTTCGTATTAAGCTCACTTCCCGAGTTGTGAACTAAGTGTTTGTGTTTAACCCAACTTCACCGATAATGGGTTTGAATGTTCGATTTGACTTCTCTCCCTAGATGTGGAACACAAAGGTGTAACCTTTTCAGTTTTAATGTCAACAGTAAACAAACTACTATTTGAATCACATAATGTTTGGAAGTGTTTGCCATGTATGTACTATTTGATTAAAATAATAAGTTATTCATTTGGGATGATCAACTAGTCTCTTGAGCTCACCCTCCCTTTTTCAATCTTACAGGGAACCTTTTGATATGGAAGCTACATGGTCAATGTTTAACTTTAATATTCATAAAATTTTTAAGTTGGGCATGTTGGCCCTATTTTTTCTTTTTTTAAGTTAATGCTGTTATAATAAACATGAAGGTTATCATACCTCTTGAGTTTTGAATTATTAATAAATGATGTTGATTTATTCATATCAATGATTTTACATATGTTTCATGTAATCTTATGTGCTTAGAAAGTCTTGGGAAGTTGAGACTTATAGAAAAGAATAGAATGAAAGGATTAACATGACATTGCCCACCTCCCAGTGTAGCCCGAACATACTATACACGCATGTGATGATAATGTGCCAGACTAGGGAGGAGGCAGAGTGTTACATTAGACAATACAGATTATTTTTAGAGTGTTCTTTTCCAATTTTGTTATAATCGGACATGTGGGCCTCTGCTTTCTTTTTCAGTCTAGAGATGTTTCATTGAATTAAGTTCAAGGGTCTTTGTACCCATTGAACATTGAAGTTGATTTATTTAAATAATGATTTTGATTAATTTCGCTCAAAGATTTCAAAGTGTTTTATGTGGAATCTATATGAGTTGACATGTCATAGGAAGTACCATAAAGTTGAGATAATGAAAAGATAGAAAGAAAGATAAGAAAGAGATAAAGTGACTCTCTGCCTCTCAGGTGGCCGTGAACAATGCTTGCAGATGGCGATAAAGTGGTGATTTGTTGACCTCAAAAGCAACACGATAATTGTGCTCTCCGAACTAGATTTCTTGGGCGATGAGGGGGTAGTAGGATGTTACATTGTCATAGAAAAAATTTATCATAAAACAGTGTCTTTAATTGGTCCATAGTCATCATGGAGATATATGTGTCTAGATCATTCATGATCATTTGCCACCACTGATAAGCGAGTCCAACAAACTAATGTACAACTATTGCTACTCTTCTAGGGCTAATTGCCCCCAGAGCGTTAAGATGCTTATTCATCACTAAAAACAACGCGTTAGCTACCATATGATTCGATTTGTCGTCAAAGGTACTCAGATGCAGCTTCTAAAACTCAAATAGTAGGTTTCCTTCCACTTTATCATCAGGGATAAGTCAATGTGGTACTATCGCACCATTTGACAATACGGCCTGATAAGCTTGAAGTTGGGATTGTGGCTATGGCTGTGGCTAGACTGGAGGTGAATTTTATGCCTGAGGTAAAGCCTTGATAACCTTCTCTAATATTGCCATGTGATATCTACCATCATCCTGGCGATAAAATTACTCCCACTGGAGCTACTGCTACTGTTGCCGCAGGTGCTCACTAGTCCCTCTGACCATACCGATTAGTGTTATCTTCCCTCATCATGTTTCTTTTTGTTCTTGCCATTATCTACAATTCAAAAGCCATTTTAGTATCTAATAACTTAATGCAGCTCCAATAAAGAATAGAAATGAAATTCTCAATGTAAATGAAGAATGCCTCCCAAGCCCCAACGTTCACGTCATCTGACATTCTAATTTTCTTTGATCAATAATCTTGGGCCGCCCAAGAGACATGCCCGTGCTACATTTTCTTCTTCTTAGACCCAAATCCATGAGGGTTCCTGTGTACATTAGTCTATGTACAAAATAACATCATAAAATATTAGATCCTTTATTTATTTATTTAAAAATTCTGAGTACAATGATCAATTATAGCGAAAATAAATTCAAAATTGAAAAACATAATTTTGCTTGGGGCACACGTGCCCTAAAATGAAATAAATAATAAGGACAAATAATTCTCCATATTGGCAGATAGTTAATTTCCTGAAATGTAAAAAATAGGGGGGTGAGCTTAAAAAGTCTAGTGAATCATTCCATCTATTTAATTCATTATATCAACTAAATAATGCAAGTATATCAAACACTTTCAGGGATTAATTCTATTCAAACGATATATTATTTCAGTCGTAATTTAGACCAAACAGGAATAACCTCTGTGCTCCAGATTTAGGGAGAGAGATCAATTCTGAAACTCAAACCCATCTCTAGTGGGATCATTCCTAAAACTCGTTCCATTCTGGTGTCAGTATTAACAACCAGTTCCAATTCTACATAGAACACGGAAAATCCCTCGTACTAGTACGTGGTTGAAATCTTATTTAATCTTATTTTTGTGTACAAGAGCATAGTAAATAAATATTCCAACAGTATTTAAATACTCCAACCATATAACATTCACATTTACAAACATTAACTTTTGATTTCTGATGTAAAAGATCGTACAAGACGCAACTATGGAGCATACTTTCTTGGTCATAAAAAGTATATTAATGCATGATAAATAATAGCTCTAACAGTATAATATTCATATTTGACTTTCGATTTCTGATGTAAAAGATCGTACAAGACGCAACTACAGAGCATACTCTCTTGGTCATAAACAGTATATTGATGCATGATAAATAATAGCTCTAAGAGTATAATATTCATATTGACTTTCGATTTCTGATGTAGAAGATCGTACAAGATGCAACTACAGAGCATACTCTCTAAGTCATAAGCAATATAATAATTGAATGGCATAAATACAAAGGATTGGAATAAAATCAAACTAACAAAATAAGCAAGCATTATTTAAATCAAAATAATAAATTAAAAGAAAGGTAAAGAAATTCACCTCGAGATCACTTCCTAACTTGTGTAGCACTTCGTTGCTACTACTTCACAAGCTATTTAGAATAGCTAAAAAAAAGAAGAACAAGGATTGAGGTTGCCAAGAAGGAGGCAAAGAGAGAACAAGAGGAATTTCAATTCTTGCTTTGGGATGAATGAAATGGGTAAAGTAGGGAGGTTTATATAGAGTCATTTTTCAACTAGTTTTGTCTATTTTTCTAATGTGGGACTATCATTTTCTATATTTGAAATGGGCAGAGTAGGGGGGGGGTTTATACAGAGTCATTTTTCAACTAGTTTTGTCTATTTTTCCAATGTGGGACTATAACAATATTATATTCATGAATGCATTTCCTTTACAGATATACTCTTTTATATAATATATACATATCTTAATATCATACTAAATAAAATATTATATTCATGAATGCATTTCCTTTTCATATATATTTTTCTATATATATATATATATATATATATATATATATATATTAACATCATACTAAATAAAATATTATTTTCATGAATGCATTTAATTAATACTTTACACACATACTTTTCTATATTAATATCATACTAAGTATATTATTCAAAATATTATTTTCTTATTTAAATAGAAAAGTGTATATTTACCCAACATTTCTATATGTCTAATATTAATTAGTGGATATCCCTATATACTTCTATGTCAATTAATTAATTGCATATCAATGACAAATATATATATACACGTATATGCACCAATAAAATGTGACATACTTAGGTACTAATTAATATATATATATATATATATATATATATGCATGTGTCTATACCAATTAATCAATTAAATGACATATGCATACATATATATACAGAAAATAGTCAGGGTATTACATTCTACCACCCTTAAAAGGAATTTTGTCCTCGAAATCTATCAGTAGATTACTTGAGTTTCTGTTGATATATTGCTTCTAATGAAAAGTTCTGGATATTTATTCTGTATTTCACTTTCCAATTCCTAAGTAGCCTCTTCTATTCTATGGTGTTTCCAGAGAACTTTGACGAAGGAATTATTTTTTGTTCTCAAGTTCTGTACCTTGCGGTCTAAAATCCTAGCCACCACTTCTTCATATGAGGATGTCTACTTCTTCCCATCGAATTATGTGGGGGGGATCTGGTCCATATTTTCGCAACATTGATACGTGAAATACATTGTAGATTGAGGACATTCGATTTAGAAGGTCTAACTCATATGCACATTCGTCGACTTTCCAGAATATTTCAAAGGGTCCAATGAATCATGGTGCTAGTTTTCCTTTGATCCCAAATCGTTTGATCCCCTTTTGAGGACTGATCCTTAGGAACATTTTATCACTTATGTGGAATTCTAGAGGTCTTTTTCTCCTATCAGCATAGCTTTTTTATCTACTTTGCGCAGTTGTCAGACGTTTTGGATTTGTTTCACCTAATTGGTCATATCTGGCACAAGATCTGGCCTAGTAAGAATGTGGTCCTCAAGTTTAGCCCAACAGGTTGGTGATCTGCAGGGCCTCCCATAGAGGACTTCATTTGGAACCATCCTTATACTTGCTGGTAAATATTTTTATAGGCAAATTCTGCCAAGTGCAGGAACTTACTCCAATTCCCTTTGAAGTCAAGGATGCAAGACCTCAGCATGTCTTCCATTATCTAAATAACTCTTTCTGATTGACCGTCTGTCTGGGGGTGGAAAGTCGTACTCATGGTGAGCATAGTGCTTAGTTCCTTTTGTAGACTTTTCCAAAATTGTGAGGTGAAATGGGTGTCTTGGTCTGACACTATTGTCTTAGGTACCCCATGAAGGGGTACAATTTCTTTCACATAGAATTCGCCTAGTTTACTGACTTGGTCTGTGGATCTAATGGGCAAGAAGTGTGCCACTTTAGGTAATCTGCTAACGAAGTCCATGACAATGTTGTCCCACTTCCATTCTAGGATCGGGAGTTGTTGTAACAATTCAGAGGGTTTCCGATCTTCTGCCTTTACTTGCTAACAGGTTAGACCCTTAGAAACATACTTGGCTACATCTTTCTTCATACCTCTCCACCAATAGGTTTTTTAGAGATTTTGATACATCTTATCTCCTCCTGGATGCATCGTATATTTTGTTTAATAGGCTTCGTTTAGAATGGTTTGCCTACTCTATCCATATTGTGGTACACAAATTATTTCTCTGAGTCTTAAGGCACCCTCGACATCCATTCTAAAGTTGGTATGCTTACCTTGTTGAATTCCTTTAATCAACATTTTGAGCCATTTATCTTGCTTCTAATCTTCTATAATTTGACGCAGAAGATCTGGTTGACAAGTCATGTTGTCTAAATAAGCTCGTTCTTCATTCAATGTCACACCCATCTGAAAATCTTCGATCAATTGGTACATTTGACCTTTTTCCTCCTCTTGTTTGCTGAATTTCCTACTGAGGGTGTCTGCTACTACATTGGCTTTTCCTGGATGGTAATGGAGTTGAAAATTGTATTCTTTGAGGAATTCCATCCATCGACGCTGATTGAGGTTTAATTCTTTCTGGGTATAGATGTATTTTAGACTTTTGTGATCTGAAAACAGGTCAAACCTCTCACCATACAGGTAATGCCTCCATATCTTCAAAGCACACACTATAGCTACTAGTTCTAGGTCATGTGTTGGGTAGTTTCGTTCATGGATCTTTAGTTGTTGCGAGGCATAGGCAACAACCTTTCCTTCTTGCATTATAATTGCACCCAATCCATTTTGTGAAGCATCAGTGTAAAAAACATACGTGATGCCATGAGTTGGAGTGACTAAGATAGGAGCCGATGTCAATCTCCTCTTTAGTTCTTAGAATGATTTTTCACACTTTTTATCCCAATCAAATGGAACTTCGTTCTTGGTTAGTCTTGTCATAGGTTCTACTAATTTGGAAAATTCTTGAATGAATCTTCTGTAGTATCTTGCTAGGCCCAAGAAGCTTCGAATCTTGGCAACTGTATTTCATTATTTCCAATCTGTGACAGCTTCCACCTTTTTAGAATCTATAGAGACACCTTCCGCTACATGACCAAGAAATTTGACTGTCTTCATCCATAATTCACACTTGCTATATTTGGCATACAGTTGGTGTCTTTTGAGTGTTTCTAACACGATCGTCACATGTTCTAAGTGTTCTTATCTAGACTTGGAGTACATTAGGATGTCGTCAACAAATACCACGACAAACTGGTCTAGATATTGCCTAAATACCCGGTTCATTAAGTCCATGAATGCTGCCGAGGCATTAGTTAGACCAAAAGGCAATACTGTAAACTCAAAGTGTCCATATCGAGTTCTAAAGGCAGTTTTATGAATGTATGATTCACAGATCCTCAATTGATGATACCCTGACCTAAGATCAATTTTGAGAAATGAGTGGCCCCTTTCAATTGATCAAATAGGTCATCTATTCTTGGTAAATGGTATTTATTCCTTGCCGTCAACTGATTTAGTTTTCGACAGTTAACGCATAGTCTCATAGATTTGTCCTTCTTCTTCACGAACAACACTGGAGCCCCCCAAGGTGATTTACTTGGTCTGATGAAGCTTTTCTTCCGAAGCTCGTCTAGTTGAGTGTTCAACTCGATCAATTCTACTGGTGCCATACGGTATGGAGGTATAGCTATGGGTTCAGTTACAGGTTGGAGTTCAATCTTGAACTCAATGCTTCTAGTTACAGGTAGTCCGGGTAGGTCATCAAGGAATACATCTTTGTAGTCTCGAACTACTTCTAGGCTCTTGATCTCTTTTGGTCCTCTAGAGTCTTCTTCCAAGACTCCTAGGCAACCTATGAATATCACCATTTATCTTGACGGTTTTTCCTGAGGGCAACGTTATGGTCACTCTTCTCTTGGGGCAATTGATTTGTGCCTGATACTGGTCCAACCAGTCCATACCCAATATCACGTTATACCCGTGGAATGGTAGTACACGGTGGTCGTCTGAAATCAGCTTATACTTAAACCTAAGGTCACAGGTGCACATTTGCTTTGATGTAACAGAAGTTTCTATAGGTGTTGATACATTCAACGTTTAGGCAAAGTCTTTGTTACTAGTTGTAATTTATTAACCAGTTTTGCATAAATAAATGACTTTGAAGCACCCGAATCAAACAACAGTTTCACAGTACTTTAAATAACAAGAATGTACCTTCAACAGCAGGGATTTGATCTTCCGGGATGTTAGCGATAGCAAATACTCTCACCTGGTTTTGCCCCTGACCTTGGTTCTGATTTTGCGCCCAACCCTAATTTTGATTTTGCCCCTGATTGTTATTTTGTCGAGGCAGTTGCTATTGAGAACGTAGATTCTGTTCTCCCCCTTGATTATTTGGAGGTTGTTGTTGCTGTCGCGTCTGGGTTTTGCTGGGACAAAAATTCGATAAGTGCCCTTGCTAATTGCAATTGAAACACCACCCTTGACTTCTGGCTAGCTCTAATTATTCTTCCGTTTTGGGTTGATTTTGCCCTTGTGGCATTTTATTTCCGTCATTCTGATTAACATTCCTTTTCTTCTGATATCCTTGGTAATTTCTATCACCTGCTATCTCTTGTTCCTGTTCCTTAACCTTTGCTCGACATTTAGATCTTGCTCTAAGGTTAATGCCCTGTCTATGACTTCTCTGTATGTCTTTGGGCAGGCTATCTTTATTAGTTTTCAGATCTCAATCTTGAGACCCTGGGTGAAATGGTTGACCTTCTTCTTCTTGTCACTAATTAATTCAGGTGAAAATTTTGCCAACTTGATAAATTTGGCCTCATATTCGACCACCGTCACCTCCTTCTGTTTTAACTGAATGAAGTTCTCCTCATCTCCATCAGTGTGGCTTCTGGGAAGAATTTCTCATAAAATATCACCCTAAACTCTTCTCAGGTCATTCCATTAACATTAACGGTTGGGTCTGCTTTTACCATCCACCACCAGCTTCTAGCTGCTCCCTTAAATTGGTGGGTAGCTAATGCTACTCTACTAGGACCTATTACTCTCAGCACATCCAGGTGTTCCTCTAATGTAACACCCCAACCCCCACATTCTTTGAGTTTGGACATAACCACCATTATTTGACGGTGGACTTAACCAATTGGCAGGTTGGGCAGGTGTTACGTTACAAGTGACACACACTTGACTTTCTATTTTTCAATACCACATGCCTTAGAATAAATTCAATAGTACAAATTCACATTTAATAAAATCAAGGCAATTAAAG
>JAJIYU010014629.1:0-13115 GCA_030144865.1 Tinospora cordifolia
ACAATCTTGAAGTTGCTAGTTATTCTTGAAGTGCATTGAAGAAAGGAGCTTCTACTGATTTTTTAGAAAATGCTTCTTAAGGTAGATGAGATTTCTTACACTTCTACTTTCTATCACGTTCATGCATCTTTTATTTTTAGTTTAGCATATTTATTTCAATTTTCAACATGTTTAATCATGATTTAAATTTAGTTTATCATGTATGCATGTTTTAAGTATTCATGGTACCATGCCATGCCTAGTTTCCATGCTTAGGTTTGATTTGAATTATTAAGCTTGCTATGTATTGTTTTCATTTTTTTTGAATGTTTTATTCTTAATTTTACTATGCTGATTTTAGATTCATGAATATGTGAGAATTAAGTTTAAGACTTTGAAGTTTATAAACCATGTACTATCATAGTAATCTAAGTGATGCTATGGGTATTCTTTACATATACTCAGTGTATATGGGTCTCATCATTGAATGTGGATGGGTATAAACCAAAGTACTTGGAACATGGATATGAGATTCTTATTCTAATGGAATATGACAAGATGAATTGTCTTTCCATCCAAGAGTGGAACATTTTGATAAGAACATCAAAGTATTAGAATCCCTTTCAGTCTTAACGTCAATAATAACCAAAGATATTGTTTGAATCACTTAATGTATGTAAGTGTTTAAATTTGGATGTGCTTTTGATTTGAATTAATAATTTAGTTATTTGTGGAATGATCCACTGGGCTATGTATACACCTCTTCCTCTCATATTTTTTAGGAAATTGAATTATGAAGACTACTAAAATTAGATAGAGTTTTAAATTTGAAAATTTATATGTAAGGGCATGTTGCTCAAACTTTGATTATTTAAATTAACATTTATGGTAAATTTAGTTTTTTATTTGAGTTATGTACTCTTTTATTATTTGAAATTAAAGTATGTACTACTTTATTTTATTGAACAAATAAAGATTGGAGCATTTCTCTTATCCCCTTGTAATAGTCTCCTTAAATTAAAATTAAATTGTTTGGGTTGTGTGCTCATTATAAATTAATAAGACTTGGGATAATTGAAATAGAATGTGATGCAAGTTGTGTACTTGAAATTGTAGCCGAATGTAACATCTCAAAAATTCGTATGAAATTTGAATTTTTACTTAGAAATTTATACGGAATTGACGAATAGAAAATTTGGTAAGTCCCTGTTTAGCCAAATCAGGAATAAAATCAATTTAATGAAGTTTTGGAAGAAAATATATGAATATAATGTATATTATGGGATATCATAGCCAAAAATACAAGGATATGTGTAATTTTTGATGAAAACAAGATTAGAAAGTTAATTGGGATCAAGATTTGGCAAACATCCAAAAATAAAACAAGAAATTCGGCTGAAAAATCAAAAAAATAAAGTTAAAATACATCCAACGACTGCAAATCGTAGATCTAAATCAAATCTCATGATCCGACGGCCACGATCAGATCCGCACTAACGCCCGAATGCACCAAATCATCACAATCAAATCGCCACGATCGAATCCATCAAATCGAATGGTGCACAACGCATGCGCAAAAATGAAATCACGAAACCGAACACTACACTCGAGGTTGATCGTGCGGCCAGGATCTGTTCCATTGATCGCGAACGAGATCCGCACACCGCACTCGAGGTTGATCTGATGGTCCAGACGAGTTTCGTTGATCGCAAATGAGATCCGTGTGCTACGCTTGAGGACAATCCAAGCGTCCAAATCAAAGTCGCATTCAGTGATCGCGAACTGTGCTGTGCTCAAAGAAGATCCAACGGTCCGAATCTGAGACGTTTTTTGGTTGATCATGAACCGTTGATGCGCTCGAGGAAATCCAATGGCCAAGATCAAAGGATCCAAAATCAAAAACGAAAATTACGAAAATATAACGAAAAAATCCAAAAAAGTTTCTACAAATCCAAAAATTTGTTTCTAAATTCTAAAAAAAATCTGAAAAGTACTCATTTCATTCTCAAAATTAGAAAGTATGAAATTAAAGAGAATTAGAGTGTTTTACTCCAAGAAAAGCTCAAAAGTTGATATTTTTCTCCTTTTGAAAACCTATATCAAGCCCCCTAGGCTCTTAATTCCCTCATTCCAAAAATAAGAGTTGAAATTGCCTCTTATTTTCTCTAAGCCTTCTTCTTGGCACCTTTTCCCATCTTTCGTTCCTCTTACTTGTATGTGAGAAGTTCTTCTCTTGAATTGGAGAATTAAGTTGGGCGATCTTCGTTGGCACTAGTACGTGGGGGAATTGCTACCGAAATTTTTGAAGAAAGCGTCACAAGGTGGAAGTGATTTCTAGAACACCCTTCTATTCTTATTTAAATTCATGGCATGCTCATTGTTTATGTGTTTTTTACTGAATTCAAAGATTTTCACTTTCAGTTCTAGAATTTTAAAAGTTTATTTCAGTATTTCAGTTTTGATTCATGTTTGAGCAATCATATCATCCATGCCATGTTAGTATCATGCTTAGACTTTTAAATTAAAGTATGATGCAAGTTTTATGAGTGTTTCATGAATTAACTTTTGTATATTCTGAATTTTAGTTTGATTTCTATTATGAAGTTTATTTTATGAGATCAGGATATGAGAATCAATCTAAGATGATGGAGATAATAACCATGTACCATCATAGTGGTCAAGGCGACACTCTGGATGTTCTTTTCATATGAGTTAGGTCATATGATTTTCGGACCTAAGTACTTGAGGGTCATGTACCACATTACCTGGTGGGTCACCATGTGTAACGGGTTGATGCCGACACGTGCCACTAACAGGTTGATGCCGAGTGGGCCCTATTTACTTAGTTAAAAACATCAAGGGATTAAAAACCCTTTTGGTCTGAGACTCGACTTGAACAAATTGTTGTTTGAAATGCCTAGGATTGCAATTGTTTGAATTATGATTGTGTTATGAGTTTGAATATGAAATATGGTTGTTCGAAAATGATAGATTGGGCTATGTGCTCACTCCTTCCTTTCTTATTTTTCAGGAACATACCCTTGGAGCAGTTGAATATAGATAGTCCTTAGAAAGGTTCTACAGTATTACAATTTTTTAGAATTTTTAGGGCATGTTGCCCAAAGTTTTTATGTTTTTCTACTAAAATGTATTTTGAAGTCTTCCGTTGTAACTATTAGTTCTTTTTGAAGAGTTTAGTACTTTCAATTTCTATTATGAATAAAATAGTTTGAATTTCTTTCTCTTTTAATTTGCCTTGATTTTATTGAAAATTTCTGTATTCTTGAATTATATACAAAGGTACGAGATATTGAAAAGGAAAAGAACAAGTGTGTGTCACTTGTAATGTAGCACCGGCCCGACCCGTCGTTTGTTAAGTCCACTATGAAGAGAACGGTGGCCATGTACACTGCTTAAAGATACGAGGGTTGGGGTGTTACAACGGTGGTATCAGAGCCTAGGCATTAGTTGCTGGGCCAAAAACAGAAAGTTTCCTTTGATACCAAAGGTGGTATCAGAACCTAAGCAGTAGTTTCTGGGCCAAGAACAGAAAGTTTCCTCTGATACCAAGTGTGGTATCAGAGCCTAGGCATTAGTTATTGGGCGAAGAACAGAAAGTATCCTCTGATACCAAGTGTGGTATCAGAGCTCGGTTATTAGAAATACCAGACTAGAATGAGAAACTCAAACTTAGGGTTTCACCTTGAATTGATGAATGCCCTACCTTCTATTTTTGAAATTGATGAATGTTTTAGAAAATATTTTCAAAACAAAAGGAAATACATGTTTTGAAAATGTTTTGTTTGGATACAAAAATTATAAGTTGAGCTGATAGTGGGTAAGCCTTGTCTCGAGTAAAGTTAAATATTGAAAGGGAGGTGGGTTATCCCGCCCTAGAAAGCGCAATTGCTAAGTAGACTTCGGTCTCACTGCCCGATCTAGAGGTTGTCCCACCAGCTTATATGAGTAGTCAGAGTTGAAGAACACTCATATTTTTGATAAAAGAAAATTAGAAGGTGGAAAATTAGGGCAATAAATTGATTAGAAGTTGAAAAAGATGCCAAAGGTGGTATCTTAGCCAGACAAAGGTTGTAAGTCAACCAGAACTGAACCCTAGGTCCAAAGAAAATACCTTAGGTAGAAACGGGTGTAGCCATGGGTGGCACAGTGGATCAAAAGCATAAAAATCTAGGACATAGGCTAGAGACTAAAACTTGTGTGAAAACAGAAAATTGTTTGATCAGGACACAGGACCGGGAAGCTTCTATAATTTTTGGTTTCTATGTAGTATTGGATGCATAGGAATTCGGAGTTATGGAAGAAGCCTAGACTTGGAGAATGATGGACCATGTGTGGTGAATGAACTGTAACTCTGGCAAAATAGGTTTCTCTATGCTCGTTAGAATGGGACGGTCGAGTACAGTGGGCTCAGGAACCTTAGTTTTCGAGCAATTCATGAAATTATTTGGGTGCATCTCTATTCTGAGTGAAAGCCTAAGTTGAAGGGGTAGAGCGGTATGGGACACTTAATCTTGGAACCTTGCTGTGCTAGCTTGATGTATGATTGTGTGATATGCATGCTGTGATGTTTATTTGCTTTAAAACCAAGTCCTGTACCTAATACGCATGAAGAGAACCTAGAAGAAAGACTTTAGGCCATTAAACAAATCGAGAACCTAGAAGCTGAATCTAGAGTCATGATAGTATGAATGTTTGCTGAAACAAAGATTGACATTGAAAAGATGAGCTGGGAAAAGTTCAAGGAGGTCTTCCACAAAAAGTTCTTTCCAGAGACGACACTGTAGAAGCTGCAAGGGGACTTCATCAGGTTGAATCAGAAGGACTTGACTATTGCTGAGTACGAGAGAAAGTTTACTAAATTGGATAAGTTCTCTTGGGAGCTGGTCTAAGAAGAAAGAATAGAAACTAATTGGTTTGCATAGGGTCTCAAGATCGAGATCCAAAAAGTTATCATGACATTAAGTCTTCGAACCTACAAGGAAGTTGTTGAATGGGCCCTAATTTTGGAACAAGAGGTCAACCTGGAGCAAAGGTTGAGAGGAAAGAATAAGCGGAACGAAAATAGAAAGGACCAACAAGGGGCCTAGAAGAAAAACAAAAGTGGTAAGGCTCCACAGAAACAGGGGTAGAACAAAAACGAGTCAAGGAAAGAAGTTAAGAGGTTGAGATTGTGTTTCGTATGCAAGCAAAAGGGGCATTTGGCGAAAAATTGCCCAATTGCACCAGCTCAGGCTTCCCAGTAGCAACAATAGAATACGCAGGGGGTAAGTCAAAATGGGTGTCCTCAAGACAGACAGAATCAGAATGCCAATCAAGGGCAAAACCATGGCTGTGGTCAGAACTAGGCCAGAATGTTCGCGGTTGAGACCTAGGAAGACCAGGCCCCTGTAGTAGAAGGTGCTTTCCTATTGTTTAACGTTGCTGTGAGACTATTGTTTGACTCGGGCGCCTCAAAATCTTTTATCTTTGAAAAACTAGCTAATAAGTTACAATTTGTAACAAATACAATGCCTATGACTTTGAATGTGTCCACACCAATAGGGACCATTGCGACTTCAAAGAAGATGTATAGTTGTGACCTTAGGTTTGGGGATAAACTTTTAACAGTCAAACTATATACCCTACCTTTCTATGTCTATGATGTAATCTTGGGGATGGATTGGTTAGACCAGTACCAGGCCCAGATAGATTGTCCTAAGAGAGGGGTAACCATAACATTACCTTCTCGGGAGATCTTTAAAATTAATGAGGATATGTGGAGACTACCAAAGAGTCCAACCCTAGCCTTGCTAAATTGCTTGAAGCAGATGGATGAGTTTGAGGAACTCTCTAAAGAAGAACCTACTGATTTGAAGAATATTCATGACCTAGCTATAGTCAGTGAGTATGAGGATGTGTTCCCAAATGACTTACCTAGACTACCACCAGCTAGAGAGTTAGAGTTCAAGATTAAACTTCACCCTGGAACCAACCCTATAGCTATACTTCCTTATAGAATGGCGCCAATAGAACTAATTGAGCTGAAAACTCAACTAGACAAGCTCAGGGAGAAACGTTTCATCAGGCCGAGTGAATCACCCTGTGGAACCCCAGTATTATTCGTGAAAAAGAAGGATGGTTCCTTGCGACTGTGTGTCGACTACTGGAAGTTGAATCAAGCTATAGTAAAGAATAAATATCCTTTACCAAGGATTAATGACATATTTGATCAATTACGAGGAGCCACTCATTTCTTTAAAATTGATCTTAGGTCAAGATACCATTAGCTAAGGATTCGAGAGTCAAACATCCACAAGACAACCTTTAGAACAAGATATGGACACTTCGAGTTTACCGTGATGCCCTTTGGTTTGACCAATGCCCTGACAACCTTCATGGATTTGATGAACTAAGTGTTCAGACAGTACCTTGATCAGTTTGTAGTGGTATTCGTGGTTGATATCCTAATCTACTCTAAGTCAAAAGCTGAGCACCTAGAACACTTAAGGATTATGCTAGAAACCCTCATAAGGAACCAGCTATATGCTAAATTCAGTAAGTGCAAGTTTTGGATGGAAATTGTGAAATTCCTAGGCCATATTATATCAACAAAAGGCATCTATGTAGATCCAGAGAAAGTGAAAGCTGTTATGAACTGGAAGCAACCCAAGATAGTAATAGAAATCAGTAGTTTCTTGGGCTTGATAGGCTACTACATAAGGTTCATTAAGGATTTTTCCAAGTTGGCAGAACCTATGACTAAGTTGACCAGAAAAGGAGTTAAGTTCTAGTGGGATGAGAAATGTGAACGGTCATTCCAAGAACTGAAGACAAGATTGACTACTTCTCCTATTCTAGTCACCCCAACTCCTGGTGTTACTAACATACTGTATACTGACGCCTCACCGAGTGTATTGGGCCCAGTCTTAATGCAAGAAAAGCAAGCCATCGCTTTTGCCTCAAGACAACTAAAGGTCTATGAGAGAAATTACCTTACTCATGACCTAGAGCTAGCAGCCATAGTATTTTTCCTAAAAATTTGGAGACACTACCTTTATGGTGAGAAATTTGAGCTGTTTTCATATCACAAGAGCTTCAAGTACATCTACACCCAGAAGGAGTTGAACATCAGGCAACAAAGATGGATGAAATTCTTAAAAGGTTATGATTTTCAACTACACTACCATCCGGGGAAGGCCAATGTAGTGGCTGATGCTTTGAGTAGGAAGTTCAACAAATAGGAGGAAGAAAAAGGCCAAATGTACTAGTTGATTGAAGATTTTAGGTTGGGTGTAAACCTTAACAAAAAAGAAGCCTAACTTTACAATATGTCTTGCCAACCGCACCTATTATATCAGATCAGGGATGAACAAAAGCAAGACAAGTGGCTTGCTCAACTAATTGAAGGAATCACGCAAGGAAAACATATTGATTTCAAAATGGATACTGAAAACATCCTAAGACTCGGGGAAGTGATATGTGTACCTCAGCAGGAACAGAGAGGGCAGGTCATACTTGATGAAGCCTAGCAGACTAAATATACCATGCACCCTTGTGGGGATAAGATGTACCAGAACCTCAGGAAAACCTACTGGTGGAGAGGAATGAAAAGGGACATAGCCAAATATGTCTCTAAGTGCTTAACATGTCAACAAGTGAAAGTAGAACATCAGAAACCCTCTAGAATGTTACAACCACTTCCAATCCCTGAATGGAAGTGGGATAACATTGCCATAGACTTCGTTAGTGGTTTACCTAGGTACCAAAAAGGAGAAGACACTATTTGGGTGATAGTGGATCGTCTCACCAAAGTGGCTCACTTCTTGCCAATTAGATCCACAGACCAAGTCAATAAGCTGGGAGAAATCTATGTAAAAAAAATTGTCAGGCTTTATGGGGTGCCCAAAACTATCGTGTCTAATAGAGACACTTGCTCTACTTCACAATTTTGGCAAAGTCTATAGAAGGAAATGGGTACTAAACTCACCATGAGTACAACATTTCACCCTCAGACGGATGGTCAGTCTGAGAGAGTTATCCAGAATTTGGAAGATATGCTATGGTATTGCGTTTTAGACTTCAAGGGGAATTGGAGCAAGTACTTACACTTGTCGGAGTTTACCTATAACAACAGTTATCAGGCAAGCATAAAAATGGTTCCATTCAAGGCTCTCTATGGAAAACCCTGCAGATTACCTACCTGTTGGACTGAACTTGAAGATCAAGTATTACTGGGCCAGACATGGTGGAAGAAATGAGCAACCAAGTCAAATTAATACAAAAGAGACTGACTACTATGCAGAGCCGTCAAAAGAGATACGCTAACAAAAGAAGAAGACCATTAGAGTTCCAAGTTGGGAACAAAGTAGTTGTGAGGATCAGTCCTCAGAAGGGTATCAAAAGGTCTGGATTCAAAGGGAAGTTATCTCCAAGGTTTGTCGCACCCTTTGAAATACTTAGAAAAATCGGGGAATGTGCTTATGAGTTGGACCTACCAAACTGGATGACTTCAACACACAACGTATTCCATGAATCTATGTTGAGGAAATATGAACCTGACCCTTCTCACATCATTTACTGGGAGGAAGTGAATATTCAAGATGATGCTACCAACGAAGAAACAACAGTTAGAATCCTTGACCACAAGGTACAAAATCTAAGAACAAAGGATATCCCATTAGTGAAGGTGTTGTGGAACATCACGGGGTAGAAGAATCCACGTGGGAACTCAAAAGCGAAATGAAGACCAAGTACCCGCATCTATTCACAAGGAATACCTAAATATGTACAAATTTTAAGGACAAAATTTTTCTAAGGAGGGTAGGTTGTATAATTTTGAAAATTCGTATGAAATTTGAATTTTTACTTAGAAAATTATGTGGAATTGACAAATGGAAAATTTGGTCAGTCCCAATTTAGCCAAATTAGGAATAAAATCAATTCAATGAATTTTTAGAAGAAAATATATGAATATAATGTATATTATGAGATATTATAGCCAAAAATACAAGGATATGTGCAATTTTTTTATGAAAACAAGATTAGAAAGTCAACTGGGATCAAGATTTGGCAAAAATTCCAAAATAAAACAAGAAATTCGGCTGAAAAATCAAAAAAATAAACTTAAAACACATCCAACAGCTGCAAACTGTAGATCTGAATCAAATTTCACGATCCGATGGCCACGATCAGATCTACACCAACGCCCGGAGGCACTGAATCATCAAGATCAAACGACCATGATCAAATCCATCAAATCCAATGGCACACAACGTAGGCGCAAAAACAAAATCGCGAAATCAAATACTACGCTCGAGGTTGATCGTGCGACCAGGATCTATTTCATTGATCGCGAATGAGATTCGAACACCGCACTCAAGGTTTGTCTAGATCAAAGTCGCGTTCGATGATCGTGAACCGTGCTACGCTCGAGGAAGATCCAATGGTCCGGATCTGAGATGTTTTTTAGTTGATCGCAAATCATTGATGCACTCGAGAAAATTCGACGGCCAAGATCAAAGGATCCAAAATTAAAAATGAAAATTACGAAAAAATCATGAAAAATCCAAAAAAAAAGTTTCTAAAATCCAAATTTTTTTTCTAAATTTCGAGAAAAATTCGACAAATACTCATTTTATTCTCAAAATTAGAAAGTACAAAATTAAAGACAATTAGGGTGTTTTACTCCAAGAAAAACTCAAAAGTTGCTAATTTTCTCCCTTTGAAAACATATATAAACCCCCCTAGGCTCTCAATTCCCTCATTCCGAAAATAAGAATTGAAATTGCCTCTTATTTTCTCTAAGCCTTCTTCTTGGCACCTCTTCCCATCTTTCCTTCCTCTTACTTGTATGTATGAAGTTCTTCTCTCAAATTGGAGAATTAAGTTGGGCGATCTTCATTGGCACTAGTTTGTGGGGGGTCGAAATTTCTAAAGAAAGTGTCACAAGGTGGAAGTGATTTCTAGAACACCCTTCTGTTCTTATTTAAATTTATTGCATGCTCATTGTTTATATGTTTTTCACTGAATTCAAAGATTTTCAATTTTAGTTCTAGAATTTTAAAAGTTTATTGTAGTATTTCAGTTTTGATTTATGTTTGAGCAATCATATCATCTATGCCATGTTAGTATCATGCTTATGCTTTTAAATTACAGTATGATGCATGTTTTATGAGTATTTCATGAATTGACTATGTATATTTTGAATTTTAGTTTAATTTCATATTCTGAAGTTTATTTTATGAGATCATGATATGAGAATTAATCTAAGACGATGGAGATAATAACCACGTACCATCATAGTGGTCAAGGCGACACTATGGATGTTCTTTTCGTTTGAGTTAGGTCATATTGTTTTCAGACCTAAGTACTTGGGGGTCGTGTACCACATTACCTGGTGGGTCACCATTTGTAACGGGTTGATGCCGACACGTGTTACTAACGGGTTGATGCCAAGTGGGCCCTATTTACTTAGTTAAGAGCATCAAGGGATTAAAGACCCTTTTGGTCTGAGACTCAACTTGAACAAATTGTTGTTTGAAACGCCTAATGATTGCAAGTGTTTGAATTATGATTATGTTATGAGTTTGAATATGAAAGATGGTTGCTCGAAAAGGATCCACTGGGCTATGTGCTCACTCCTTCCTTTCTTATTTTTCAAGAACATGAACCCTTGGAACAGTTGAATTTAGATAGTCCTTAGAAAGTTTCTATAATGTTATAATTTTTTTAAAATTTTTAGGACATGTTGCCCAAAGTTTTTATGTTTTTCTACTGAAAAGTATTTTGAAGTCTTCCGCTATAACTATTAGTTCTTTTTGAAGAGTTTAGTACTTTCAATTTTTATTATGAATAAAATAGTTTAAATTTCTTTATCTCTTTTAATTTGCCTTGATTTTATTGAAAATTTATGTTTTCTTGAATTATATATGAAGACACGAGATATTGCAAAAGAAAAGAACAAGTGTGTGTCACTTGTAATGTAGAACCGGTCCAACCCGCCGTTTGTTAAGTCCACTGCTAAGAGAACGATAGCCATGTACATTGCTTAAAGATACGGGGGTTGGGGTGTTACACCGGACCTCCACCCGCCTTCTGGTTAAGTCCAATTGAAAGTCTCAGAGGTTGAAGTGCTACATAGGAACATATTCCAATGTAGTAGATAGTGCTAGTGCTGGAGGTTCCAATGCGTCAAAGGGCACAAGAGGATATGGAAGACAAGGAATAAAGGGATATGCTGATGGAGTTGCAGAAACTCTATGCATCCCAAATTGATAGAACTTCTAACTATATGATGATAGAACAATGGTACTAGGAGATGGATGAACACTTTGTTGTGTTAGGGGCAATGGATCCGCGTGGAATAACACTGGCTACCCATCAATTTAAAGGACCAGCTAGAAGTTCACAGTAAGCGTTAAAGGTTGATCTGAGCATCAACATCAAGCGGATGAACTGGGAGGAGTTCAAAGAAGTATTCTGTGAGAAGTTCTTCCCAGAAGCTGCACTATGAAAGATGCAAGAGCACTTTGTCAGGATGAACTAATAAGAGATGATGGTGGCTAAGTACGAGGTCAAATTTGAAATGGCTAAGTTTTCACCTTAGCTAATTAGGGAGGAGAAGAAGAAGGCCAACAAGTTTTCTTAGGGGGTCTCATGATTGATATTCAAAAGATACTAATGACGTGGGGCCTAAATACATATAGAGACATCGTAGGAAAAACATTGACACTGGAGAAAAAACTCAATTTCGAACAGAAATTGAGAAATAAAACAAGAGGCCAAAAATGATCAAAAGGAGGGAAATGAAAATATGAAATAGAACATCAATCAGAAGAACAATGGGAATAAGACTCCTCAAACTCAGTACCGACCCAAACGTGCTATAGAAAAATAGTTGGGGCTAGGCACCAAGGACTATGCTTCCATTGTAACTAGTTCAAAGATATAGCAAAGTTCTACCCGACCAAAGCCCAAGATCGTAAACAACAACAGCCATGAAACCAAAGTTAAGGCCAAGGACAGCACTAGGCAAAAGTGTTTGTTGTTATTGATGTTCCCGAAGATCAAATCCCTCAATAATGACATTAGCAGTACGTTAGATAAAGATTAGGTTGAAATTTATTTTTGAAGAGTAGATTGGATGTAATAGCCAAATTATTGTGAAATTATATGGTAATTGAATTTAAGAATTTGAATTAAATAAAATTTTCCAGTACAAGAGATGTGTTACTAAGTGATTTATCAAAGCTACCATTGGATAGAGAAATAAAATCCAAGATCGAAGTTCACATTGGGACTAAGCCCTCAACTGTTCAACTACCAAAGACCCCTGATAGAATTAATTAAATTAGAGACTCAGTTGAATAACCTTCGAGAAAGAAGATTTAACAAACTCAGTGAATCACCATAGAAAACCCCATGTTGTTCACAAAAAAGAGTGATGGTTGTCTGTAAACTCTCAATAGTTAAACCCAACTATAGTTGAGAATAATTATCCCTTACTAAGGATAGATGACATATCGAGAGAAGCCATGAACTTCTCTAAAATTGGTCCTAGGTTCGGGTATCACCAAATTGAAACCTAGCATCAGACATACCCAAGACAACCCTTAGAACTCAGGATAAAAGGTGATGTTAGTCGATAGCTGTCACACCCCGACCCCAGGACTGGACGTCGTGTCTGTCAATCTGTGGCCCTACCGTCGGGCATCGCGTGGCTCCAAGCTCGACGCGTGGTCCGCCGAGGCCCTGGGCGTGTGACAGATGTCGTCAGTCTATCTTCCTACCTCTATACACGAGGTTTAAATCATTTCTTTGATTTCAAATATTCATTTTTGTCATGTTTCACTAAGTAGTTAGTTTCAAATCAAAGCCACTGGATGTTCAAAATCATATTTGTACTGGAAATTTAGATAATAGTAGCGGAAGCATTTTTCGGATCAAATCCTGCAAAATCATTGAACACTGTATAGTATACCATAACTAAAGATTATCAGTTTATGAATCAAGATAAAACAGTGTTCATGGTAAAAACAGTCCTGTATATACATATACAAAAAATATGATACATGGCCCTCTGGCCCAAGTTCAAAACATACATCGTGAAAACTGTACAAAACAGAGAGATAGTTAAA
>JAJIYU010014630.1:0-13111 GCA_030144865.1 Tinospora cordifolia
CGACGCAACTAACAGATGTGATAGATGATGTAAAGAAAAAACAAATATCTCCAGTTCTCGGATAGAAAGCAGGATTGACTGTACTTGAATGTAATGGTGTCTCAAGCTATGAGACAACCACGTCGCTTATGACGTATGTGACAGATTCGAGAGCTAAGGTGTTACAGCTACATAGATCTTGATGAAAAGATTTGAAAGAAATTTAGGATGCGATTTCGAGGTGAAATGACTCTCATATTTTAATTTATTATTTTGATTCAAATAATGTCTGCTTATGTGGTTAACTTATTTTCTTTTAAATGTCTTTTAATTAATTTGTTTAAATTATTATATTGTTCATAACTGAGAGAATATGCTTTGTAGTTGCGTCTTATACGATCTTCTACATTAAAAATCAAAAGTCTTTTTTTTTGTTTTGAGGGATTATGTTCCGTAGTTGCGTTTTATACGGTCTTTTACATCAGAAATTGAAAGTTATCTTTCTTGTTTTAAAAAAATATGCTCTGTAGTTACATCTTGTACGATCTTCTACATCAAAAATCGAAAATCAATTTTCTTGTTTTATTTTAAATGTTGATATGTAGAATAATTTTATACTGTTGGAATGTTTAAATTGTTCTTTTATAGTTATTTGTTATGCCCTTATAATTAATAAAAAATTAAATAAAGATTTTAACCACGTACCAGCACAGGGTCGAATTTGCACCGTGAGCATTCCAAACAGGGGTTGTGAGGAAATAAATGGTTCAGATTTGATTCTATCTCACTCCAATGGGTCTGAGCTTAGTATAGTAACTCTTTCCCTAGGGATGAAATGTTGGAGGGATATCCTTTCGGTCTATAATAACAACAGAAAATAATAAATTGGTTGAATCATTTAATTCTTTGTAAGTGGTTGCTATGCATATTTTATTTTTTTTAAATAATAAATTAAATATTTGGGATGATTCACTAGGCTTTATAACTCACCTCTTATTTTTCACATTTCAAGAAATTAAAGTAGATAAGTCATTGGGAGATTGTTAGAAAATTTTTAATTCCAATTTATTCCAGGGCATATGGCCCAATTCATTTATTTATGTTTTGAAATTATTTTTCGCTGTATTGAATAAATGTACAAGTACTTAAAATTTTTGAATAAATAAATAAATGCTTCTATTTATTTATGACATTATGAATTATTTTGTACATAGAGTAATGTGCACAAGATATCTCATGAAAAAGAAATAAAATAAGGATAACGTAACATGAGTCCACCTTTTAGATGATCCAAAATAAGATACCGTCAGATGACGTAGGTCCGGGGCACAGGAGGCGGGGTATTACAAAATTAGAGGATCTTTTCTCTACTATTTTATAAATATCAAGACCTATTTTCTAAAAATCCCAAATCTTTTAAGTATGTTAAAGATGATATGGCAAAGAGTGACAATGTAGATCTTTTCAAATCTTAGGATTTGAAGCAAAATCTGTACAAATAAAAAAAATCCTAGACAATTTGCAGCGGTCCACAAGGAGAATAATTTGGTAGGGAAGAGTTCTAGGCATGATGCAGAGCAGATTAAGTATGAAATCGAGGAGGAGAAAGTTGAGGGTTTCTTAGTAGAGATACATAGCTCATGTGACCACGTCTCAATCTGGAAGGAGTGTCAGGTAAGCCAGCTCCTGGCATCAAAAGGCAAAAAGGAGTGGGCATTCAACTATATCAGTCATAGTATTTTCTGATTCATTATTAGTTGTTGAGTAGCTTGTGTATAACAGAGGGTTGTCTCTCATTTTTGGTCTACTGTTGAAGAAATTAAGTTGGCATCTATCTTTGTTTAAACTTTTTATTTCCTTTTCTTTAACACTTGAAGGGGATTTTAATTTTGTTGCATACCATCTTGCTAAAAGGGCCTCTAAGTAGGCACTGGTCAGGTTGTAATGCTCTGTGGAATCCTTTGTAACCATAGAAGCTGTTGGGAACCCCAAGTATGCCCATACAAGATGACAACCACGCTGGCATTTTATGCCGATGAGGCATGACATGCAACCACATCAGATCTAATATTTTTCTCATAATCTCATTAGATTAAACTTATGATTTATAAGACAATAGAAAATCTTATTTTAAGGAAGCTTTCTGTGTATTTATTTTATTTTAAAGTGTTTCCTTTCATCACAATTGATTAAAAAAAGTGTTTCAAACTAAAAATCTATTTCTTATCGATAAATTTGCAGTTACCCTTTTTACCGTTCTCGTCACAAAATCGACGTAACTCGGGCCAAGTAGGTCTGTTACCGCCACAAAGCAAAAACTTCATTGTCCTTTAATCCTTGCGCACGCAAACCACCCTACCACAGACCAGGAAATCATACCTCGCCGTTAAGTAGCTTCAGCCACTGGTGCCACTTGGCGAGGATGCGATCGTGCGGGATGGTGAATACACATGATTTTGTTGGGTCCGTTTTTATGGACCTTTGGTGCGGACTTGCTGCGGCTTTTAGTTCTTCCGCTTGATGCAGTTTACGGGTTACGGACCTTTTCTTCCATTTTTGAGGACCGGAAACGTCATGTAGGTTTAATAAAGACGGGAGACATTTCTAGCCAAGCAACATGTAGTATCACAAATGTTGAAGAGGAATCATAACTTTTACATTATCATAGTTCATTTCTAGCCAAGTACAGCACTTTGGATAACAAACAAAATCTTTGCGAGAGAACCAGTGGTTTCGAGTCTTGGCATGGAACTTCAGCTCAAACTCTTGACTTGCACTTTCTCGAGAGGTATAAGGACCATGTAACTTGTCCAGACCTTTCACTCCATCTCTACCCCTTCTGTTGTAAACCATGAATGTATGACCATCATCAGATTCTGCAGTTTTGACAGAACAAGAGTAAGGAGTCAAAAACATATACCAAAAATGCAACAAAAACAACAGCAGCCTCCCTTCTCCATATGCCGGGATGGAATTCAACCAATTACTAAGTGTTTCTCTCTTTTCTTGTCTCTGTGTTTGTGGGTGTTTTGCCTATTTGTCATGAGTGCTTTCCCAAAGTCAATTCCATATTGCTTGTCAAGAAACTAAAATCAAGTTTGAATTCAGGTGAAACTTGAAATTAAACTAAAGTTTAGTCACAGCATATCTCATCTCCACCGAGAAACGGAACCAACATCGGATTTAATGGATTTAATCAGGAATGAGAAGAATCAAAGATTCTTGAAAAAATCAATGATCTTTGAAAATATTGAGAAAAATCATGTCTATCTACCTATCAAAAAGAACGGGTTGAGTTACAACCAAGTAAAACAACAAGATCAAAGAGACGAAGACCGCCAGACCAAGAGCTTGAATCACGTAGAGCTTGTTATTGTTTTCCCCAACATTTGTCTGATTCAGCATTGCATCATAAGCTTCAGCTCCCTGAAACAGAAAAAAAGTTCAAATAGTAAAGTTCAACAAGGATCACTGAAGCTACATATAATTGAATTTCAGCAACAAGTGAGTATTTGATGATAGAACCACACGCTTAAAGAACAGTAAATCATTTCTCATACCAAAATATCAAGCCCGATGAAGCTACTTACATGCTGTAAAACATTGTAATGCGCTTTGATATGATCAGGAAGCCACTTATCTAAAACGGCACCACCCTTCTTGGTTGCTGTAACTAATTCCTCCTTTACAATCTCTTTCTCTTCTTGCCCATCTGCCACCGCAATCCAGTTCCACAAATCCATAATTTTACTCAAAAAATTTCTTATAATAAATTAAAATCCATCAATCAACTAAATCAAAACAACCTTGAGGAATTTATACTGAAACATTCTGTGAATCGGCGCCGTATAGCCTCTCTAACAGCTCTTTCTTTGACCCGAGAGCCGAAAGGCCCCGAAGAGTCACTTGCTCACATAATTGGCCTGCGAAGCTCTTCAACATCTTCGACTTTCAAAGGCACACTCGGTTCGTCGCCTTTGGATTCCCTAAGTCTCTTCTTTCCAGAAGCTGATGATTTCGCTTCTGTTTCTTCCTTTCGAAGAGCTGATTCCAGCCTCCAAATCTGTAATAAAAAGTTAAAAAGAATGATCGAGCTTGCCATGCCAAGTCAAAAGCTGAAAGAAGAGACGGAGGGAGAGAGAGAGAGAGAGAGAGATGGGTCGCCCCAGGGTTGGCTTAGTGCCGGAGGTGTCGAGCCCTCGTTGCGAAAGCTGGGTTCCTAGCTCATCTACTTTAAACTCGTTTGCCATGGCCCTGCAAGATACAGATTGATGGGGAAGAAGAATACGAAGAAGAAAATTTAAAGTAAAGAGACGGCATCAAACGAAGAAGCTTGCTGAGAAGGGAAGGAAATGGCAGTATATCCTCTACACAACTCTACCTTCTCACTTCTCTGTCCGTCCACGAGGGCACGTGAGCATGAGCTAGCAGGGTCCTTATCACAATTATTTTGAAGAAATAAGATAAAATAAAATATGATACAAAAAAATTTATAAAATAAAAGTGAAAAAAACTTCACCATAATAGAATAAAATAGAGGCTCGTATTATTTTTTTTCCTATCGTATGTATTTTCAAATTTTAAATTAGGATAAAAATTTATTCTATCATATTCTAATTCAATGTAACAAACAACTCCTAAAGAGCATTCATTGACATGACTTGGTTACGTGTATTCGTTCATCAAATGTCGTATAGCTGATGAGTTTGAGGAGAAGGATATCTAAAATTAATCCCTTTTTAGAAGAGAGAATTGGAAAGTGGGTAGCATTAGTGCCCCAATCAAATAGAACATATTTGATAAAAGTAAAAAATTATTTCTCAAAAATGATGGATAGCCATCATTAGCGACAAAAGGATAAATCATTTTGTTATACTTTTCTACTTGAATCTAATTTTTCTTTTAAGAGGAAAAATGCACATGAAACCTATGGTGGACAACCATCATTGGAGGCAAAAGGAGAAGGGCCCCAAAGATCATTGTGTAATAATAGATGAAATACATGACAAAATTCTAGCAATTGTTAGCATCAAATTCTAAGAGTGCAATGCCATCGAAAGTTAAGATAAACTTAATAGGTACTTTTTTGAATTAGATGCAATATAGGATTAATCCATTACCGACTTGACCTTTGTCAACTATTAAGGATTGAGTAACCATGCTTTCTAATTGAGAGCTTGAGTTACAAGAACATGTAGAAACATGAGAGGTCGCACCGCTATTTATGTACCAAGCTAGATTGGCAATGAATTCTATTTTGGCTAAGGAACTAGAAGGAGTGAATTGATATTGTGGAACCAACGATCCCATAAATGATATATCGGAATGATGGTAGCAAAGGACAACTAAGTACCCAAATTTGCCACAAATTTGACAACTGGAACAGTTTGAATTATAGTGCTAACTACATGACCAAGCAAACAATCGCTTCTTCCTCAAGAAAAACCATTGTTAGAACTGCTAAATTGATTAGAAAAAGAGTGAGAATTCTAGTTACCAAATGAAAGATCATTGGTTTGAGATTGAGATCTACATGTAGGAGAGACAAGATTAAACGTAGGTGAAGGAACAACTAAAGGAACTATGATAGAACCAATGGCAAATTGATGTTGTTAAAGTTTAGCTCAAAACTCAGAAGCAAGGCTTGTATGTAGGGTCATGTAAGATTGGAATGCTCTTGAAGCGGAGTACTGATTGGAAGATGCTTGGCATTTGAACTAATAAAGGTGTACGATATTGATAAAAAGTTGAAAAATGAAGATTCGGCAACTGCAATGCTATCAACAAACTCTTTGATGGTGTTGAGAAATTGAATGTGATGGGATAGATCAAGATTTATCTCAATCATTGTGCCTCATAAAGATCCCCGTCAGCCTGCTAGGTTAATTGAGAAGTTATGTTCAATAACCTGAGAAAACAAATTTGATGAGTGAATTCAACAACTAATCAAAAAGTAATTGATGATGGTTGACCAACTCTTCATGGTCAAAATTCCAAAGATTTATATTATGTATCAATGAAGGAGTACACTGAGATGTATCAAACAAGAGACCATCTAACTTGTATTCATAAAGCATAAAAAAAATAATCAATCACTAAATAATGAAGTTGGTCTCATTTAGTTTGATAGTCATTAGTCATGTTTTGCCTAAAAGAATGCCAAAAAGGTAGTATAATAATGATTGATAGTGCATAGCCTAGTATTAGAGTCAAAGGTTACTGTGGCAAACCAAAGCTATTAAGTTCCTGACATGGTGAAGGCCATATGCTCTAATAACATATAAAAGGAATAAAAACGTAAGCAATAAGCAATAGTAAATAGTAACTGTTGGCTTAATATGAACTAAAAAGAATGATGGTATTTATATAAAAGTAGATTACATTCTTATTCCTTTACAAATGGTTATGATCTCTTTTAGAACAAAACATGAATCTTTCAATTTACTCGGCTCTCACACCTAGTCACTTATGGGGCATTCGCCTATCTTTTTTAATGTAATAAGCTTATAAAAAAAGACGTGATATAATCTTACAGGTTTTAATTATCAAAGAAATAGTATATAAGAAACACATCATTGATCTTCTTTTAACTATTTGTTTCATAACCCTATTTAGGTCATCAAAAACATGTGCTCTCCTCATAATAAAACATTAGGAAATTTGACATGACTTGAGAAACGCAACCATATAGAGTTTGAGAATTTAAGTTATACATAAGATCTCTCCTAAATTTTGCTAGTAGGACGGGGCTTTGCATTGATATTATATAAGAAAAGATTATAAAGACAATATCCACAATAATTCAATAAATGATTAATATATATCATGGAGTATGTGTCCATCCATTCAATGATAACGGATGCTATAATTACATAAAAATACAACCGCGGTTATCTTTTTAGTATTCTCCTATACATTACAAGTATGTGCATTGCACATGAATTAATAAGTTTAATAAGTATAAATCAAAAATTATTTTCTGTAAATTTGGGTCAAAAGATTATGACGATTAGCTGAATATGAAAATTGATAAAGTTGAATACAATTTGGGAAGAAGAAATTAGACTCCTTTTTATATGTTAAAAGAAAGAAAAAGAAATATAAAAATTGGGTTTGAATTGATTTTTTAAGGAATAAATGTCTTAATCTTTTTCATTTATTTTTCAATTTAACATTTAGAAAAGAACAATTATTTTGAATTTTATAGAAAAAGTGACAGCAAGTGATCTAAAAAAAATATTAATAATAAGGATAAGATATAAATATATATTGCCTCATGCTAAACTAACAACATATTCCTGCAAAATAAATGTCAGAGCTATCCTATTTCAAAATAACTTCTTATTGACTCCTATCTCCTAAACGTCCTCAAAGGGCATTGGGGTTTTTTTTTTTTTTTCCCCCCTCTGATTCATAGGAAGGAAGTCCAGAAATTCATACAAGAACAGTCCACAATAGAAACAAGAAAGCATACAGAGAATGTGCCCTTAGATGAATTAATGGGAATGCCTAGCTCAAATCAATTTTATACCAGCTTCTCTCAAGGAGTCAATCACTGCCTTAACCTTGCCATGATACTTCTGTTCCCTCTTCAATAACACTGTAATAGCAGGTATGTCCCTCTGCAGCAGCCTCTCCCCCAAGATCTTCCCAATTTTAGCAGCTGCTGCAACGTCGCGAGTGGATTCCAGGGTCTGCCTTAAGGCCTTCTCCTGAGAGCTTGCCGCAGAAGCAACAGTGGCAGTTGGGGAGTGGATCACTTGTGCAGTCACGTACTTGTTTGTGAAATGCATCTTCAAGACATATGGCTTTAGAAAATTTATAATTCTGGGTGGCCTTACAGGAGGAGGGATAACCATCTCTGTTTCCAAACATATAATTGGAATAGATAAATTACATATGACATGCAATTCATGGGGGAAAAAAACAGATATCATGTAACCAGATAGAAGAAAAGTGAAGGAAAAACTCAAGTCAGAAAACTGACACCAGATTCACCAAACCTTGTATACAATGATCAGATGAGGCAAAGGGGACAATATGGTTAATGAGATTATCGATGAAAAGAAATATCCACTACTTGCGTCTGAAAGCACTAGAATACATGTGCTTTACCACCTAAATTATGGCTAAACGTTTCAATTATCATTGATCTCAATTCAAGAATTAATTGACCTTTTGTAAGGTTGCAACCCAGTTCTCCTCCTAAATTGCTTTGAGAAGAAACAAGACAAAAAAAAAAAAAAAAAAAAAAAAATCTTCTAAAAGAAAGAAAGTACATAGATCGTATTATTCCACATAAGACTTAAAAAGAGAGAGATCCTGATACATGACAAATCCCTCGAGCTATTGCATCTAAAAGAAAGAAAGTACATAGACAGTATTATTCCACATAAGATAAGACCTAGAGAGAGAGAGAGAGAGAGAGAGAGAGAGAGACAGACAGAGAGATCCTGATATATAACAAATCCCTCAAGCTATTGCATCTCCAAGTATTGTATGCCTAAATTCCAGGTCCACATTTAAGCGGCTCATGGTCTTAGTTTCCAGGGCTATTTGCTGTTCCACCAAAAGCAACTGTCTTTCTTAGTGTAAAATGTGAAATTAGAAAGGGACGAGTAGAACACCGTAGCAAGTAACTGACAAAGATTCACAAGCATCCAGCATGGAATCTTAAAGTTACAAAATATACCCATTTGTGTAACTCCAGAACTTCTCTCTCATACAACACACATACACGTATACATGACCACAAGGCAAATAGATCCTGATAGATTAACGAGCGTAGCTAGAACTTGGATGATTATGCATTCAGTTTCAAAAAATCCGATCCTCATCTCTCTCTAAAATTGAAGTTAAAATCTTGAAACTCTTCTCCTACTCATAAAATAAAACAATCTATTAAATTTCATCATCATCGGGCTTCTTTGATCTTTAAGTCTCCTAACAACTCTGAAATCATGAAAAAAGTGATAAAAAAAACAAACAAAAAACAAAAAACAAAAACAAAAACAAAATTGAACTTGACACAAGAACATCATAATAAAGATTGGATCTTTACATCAACCTTGACACAAGTAGTCTCTCAGACGAACATCATGAGATTTTAAATCCATTTGCATGACCTATTCATACAAATATATACTGTATATACATAACAACAACACAGAAAACATGATAATAAAGCAAAGAATTCAAAAAAAAAAAAAATCCATTACACAAATTGTTTATACGAAGGAAGACATTGAGAAAATAACACAACAATAATAATTTCAATTTGAAAGAAGGCACTCAAAACGAAAATGAATTTGCAATGCAGAAAAGGTTAGAAATCTTTCGATCCCCCCATCAAGCAAAAGCAACCTCCTCATTATGCCAAAAGCCAAAAATTCAAAACATAATATTAAAAATAAAAAGAAACTTAATATCAAATCTAAGATAGAAAATGACACGATAAACACCATAGGAAGAAATTGAAGAAGTGCAAGCACTCAGAATGGGTAGCATATTATTTTCCATTCATAACATAAAGTTGTTGATTCAATTTCATCATCATTACACTATTGATTTTCAAGTCACCTGACAAATCAACAATCCTGAAAAAAAAAGGAAACAAATTAATCTCACAAGAAGAAAAGTAGAAAACCATCAGAAAAACTGGATCTTTACATCAACCATGACAAAAATTGTCTCAGATGACCGTCATGAGATTTTACATTCATTTTCATCATCTGGTTTCATACAAATTTTTTGAACACATAAAATAATCAAGAACGAATAAACCTTGCTTATAAAAAATAAAAAAATAAAAAAATAAAAAATAATCAACTCAATATAGAATCATCTTACACAAAGCAAAACATTAAGAACATGAGACAACAACAACAACAACAACAGCAAAAAATTAAAATCGGAAGAAGGCCAAATAATGAAAAGGACCTTGCAATGTAAAAAACTTCACAAAACTTTCGATATCCTCATTGTTCTGAAAGCCAAAAATCCAACAAAAAAAGAGAAACCTAATACCAAATCTAAGTCGGAAAGCATGAAGCTTACGACCAAAGGAAGGGATTGAAAAGCCCGAATAGGCTCTCAGAATGAGCAGGACATATTATTTTCCAACCATACAATAAATCGGTCAATTTGATTACTCATCAATACATGGATTGATCTTCAAGTCGCCTGACAATTCAACAATCCCAAAAAAAAGGAAAAAAATATGAATGAACTTGAACTTGACAAACTAGGAAATCTATCAAAAACATTGGGCCCTTGCATTGGCCTCAACATGAAGTGTGCCTTAGATGACAATTGTGAGATTTTAAATATATATATATTCTTGCATCTCAGTCTAACCTTAAAAATCTCACACTTATTTTTCAGGGAAAAAAAAGACAATTTTTGTGCTTTTTTTTTTTCCACCAAGGTCTTGTTGTTCATTTATTTTGAGTGAAACAGAGATCTATTTTTATTTATTTTTTAAAGGGCAATAGGAATTTGCCCAATTGAGTCAGTTCTGAGAGCTATGACCTTAGAGTAGGGCTTTCCCACAGTTATTATGTAGGTCGTATCAAGCCCATTAAGCAAGACCCATACTATGTTGGACTTCATTTAGGCCCTCGTTATATTGGACTGGATACTTAATAGGGTCTAGTTTGGTGAGCTTCAATATGGATACTCGTAGTGAGAAGCATGACTAAATCATACAAGCAGGCGCAGTTTAGCTTTCTTCCTAGTGTAGTTCTTCCTTCTCCATTGCATTATAACAATTACTATCCTTGTAACTCAAGCTGCACATAATAATAACAGGGCCATGATATTTTTTTTAAACAACTTAATGACCACATCTAAATATAACTATAAAATTAACACCAAGAACCTTAATGTTGTTAAATAACTCTAATCGAAAACAAAAAGTATATGTTGTTTTGATAAATTTTCAATTAACTACACTCTAGCAAATCTCTCAGTCCAATGGCCATAACAGAGGTAAAAATGTATCACCAAAAATAAAATGCAGATTCATGCTCTCTGTACCATAGAAGAAGAAAACATTGCAGCTAATATACAAAAAATAAAAAATAAAGAAGGTAGAAAATCTATTCTAATAGATAACAATCAAATCAACACAACATTAAAAGTACGTCATTGACATAAAGATGCCCTAAGTAAACAAATAAACAACAATCCAATGGCAACGTTGAGAAATGAGAGAAAGGATTCCAAACATTGTAATTGATTTAGTTATTCATTTGATACTAGTAGACATCCAATGAAGAAGAAAGCTAAGTGCAAAAAATCATTTTCCCATGAGAGAATGCAATATCGTGATTGTCCTTTGCGGGAGAGAGGAGCATGGGTATGGACAGTGGGAAAGAGAGGACTAGGGATTTTCTATTTTTATTTTATCTTTTTTGGGACAAGTGGGCTAGAGGTAGACCCTTGGATAGAGTTTGCAGTTGTTACTAAAATACAAAATTTTAATTATTGTACAAGGTAGGCCTTTGGATATACCAATTAGGAAGAACAACTTATTAACACCACATAATGATAGTAGAGATAGCTGATGATAAATTACAGCTTGCGGTCTTCATGTTTGAGCTTCAATAGACAATATTTTAGTAGAAGTTAGATAAACATAATTAACAAATTTGAGATTTTCCTCAAAGACTAGGTGTATTCTCTAAACACGAAAGACTATCTGAATTCTTCTCTTTGTGGCATTGTTTCAAACAATGACGGCTCGTGACAATTACAGAAAATGTAACGTGGATACGTGAAATAAATTTTAGTTGTTAGGTATACATAAGCCGATCCATGACGCTGTTCTGGGCATTGATCCAAATCCTAATCGCAGAAGAAGAAGCGAAGAATTCGGTGCATAAGAAGAATAAGAAGAAGAAGAAGAAGAAGAAGAAGAAGAGAGAAGAAGGTACCTGGTGCGGTGGACAAACAAGAGTAACTGTGACGTTATCCCTCCGGTGACCGGCGTCCGGCGTCCACGGCCGTGAATTCCAAGAACAAAGACAGAGTAACACAGCCGTCAAATGTTAGTCCACAATCGCCAAATGCTTGTATGAGAAATCATGCCATCACCCATCATCTTTTAAAGCCTAAAACTTTTTTTTAATATATTAATTTGATCGAGCATGGATTTTTGCTAAACACTTTACTTTTAATTCAAAGATATTATAAAACCCTTTCAGAAAAAAGTCTATAAAACATTTTTTGAAAATTTTTTAATGCATGAATATTTACAAAATATTAAAAAAAAATGTGGCTACATCAAAAAATAATACCTTTATTTTTTTTTTCTTTTTTTTTGTCAAACACTTACACTGTAAAATATGTCACCACAGGATTCGAACTCTGTCCTCCCTCCTTAGAGGTGACCATCTGCCCGAGTACTGGTTAGCTAATACCTTTGATTTTTTAGAATAAATGCAAGTACAATAGTTTTTAATTAATTAAAGGAATATAATAAAATAAGATAACTTCATTCTAATTGAAATGCTTATAAAAATGCTAGAGTGATTAAAAATACACATTCAAAATATGTGTCTATAATTAGATATTATTAAATTATTTTAAATTACATAACAGCATATGATTTGAAAGAATTTAGTAGGCATGATTTGAATTACTTTGAATTATCAAAAAATCAAATTCTTGTATCACACTATTGAATTACCACAAAACTGTGAATTTAATTTAAGTTTTGTGTAATTTTGATTTTTAATGAATCTGATAAGTTATGAACATATAATACGAAAAAACTTAAATACTAATTTTTAATTTTATAATGAGTTAAAATAAAAAGTATTACGTATAAAAAATTTATATATAGAGTGATTATGGTCTCCATCTCAGTCATATTATTATTATTATAATTATCAATTTAATTTTCAACATCTCATTATCAAACATAAATCATGAAAGGAACGGAAAGACTCTCTGTCTAGAAGAACATTTGACAGTCTGAAAAATCAATTGCTAATGTTGGAGAATAAAACTTTATTATAAATTCAAGTAAATTTTCATTTGATTTATTATTATTCTTGATGATTTGATATAAATAATCATGTATTTAATTCATGTTGTCTTATTACAAACTTTTCCCGGACACTTGTCA
>JAJIYU010014631.1:0-13119 GCA_030144865.1 Tinospora cordifolia
TTGTGTCGCTTCCGGTAAATATTTTGAGAACCCTTTTGATGTTTAATTTTAACAAATGATTACCGAAATATTGACTTAAGAACAAATATACTATGATTTGAACGGTATTCCAAATAATAAGATTTTTGATAGAAGAAAATTTTAGTAGCATCGCGATTTTCATCAGGCGACAATCCACACGTGATGTAACACGTGAACAGAGGTCCGGTTGAAAATTGGGGTGTTACAAAGATGGCTGCTTCCAAGGAAATGAAATTGCATATTTATGCTACTCTACTCTATACCTTTATAATGAAGATTGAAAGAAGAGTATTCTTCATGGATAGAGTGCAAAAAGTAGCATAATGTTATTTAAAAGGATTGCCATTATATTTAGTCCGAATTAATCATAATTTAACTTAGCCATGATTAAAAAAGGTTGACCATATTCAAGAATTGGTCCACTTAACTACTATGATATAGATACCAAGAAAGTTTGCAAAATTATTTTGAGATCAAAATGATGGAATTAGGGGATAAGTTCCTTGTTGAAATGCTCGAGACGCCAATGAAAATAATAAAAAATTCTTTTAAAATGCAAACACGTATTGCAACGTGTTGCATCACAAAAGTAGGCAATATGCCCACGATGCAATGTGCTGCACAAAGTTGGTGCAAGACATTGCATTGATTTTGGAGTCGAGAATTGTAACCTTTTCATGATACCAGTTTCGCATTGTGATTCCTACCAATTCAAAGGTCTATGGGTGCACATGACATACTTTTTGATGTTCATACTTAATATTCATTGACCAAGAGGAGACGAGCAAGCATCAGCTACTTTCATGATGAGAAAAAGGTTGGTAGGCAAAGTAGCAATTGCCTATTTCCATTTTGGTGCAAACACCATTGCGCTAAAAGATAGAAGCATGAGCTTTCTCCTACGCTCATGCATGACCCAAATTAATTTGAGGAGCATTCTTCCCTTGATCAGAGCACTCTTTCAACTCTAAACTTAGCCTACACCTTACGCCCTCGTCCTAGCAACCATTGATTCAAAAAAGAAGAATGAAAGAACGAAAAACTTTATTTTTCGAGTGTGCAAACGAGACTAGAAACGTGTGAGAATTGGGAGGACTTCGGCTGACCTTTAAACGACCTTGAAGACCAACAAGCAACCCATTGAACACTTTCTTAAACTCCTTTTCACATATAGTTTTACATATGCGAGAATGAGACCAAGTTATAAACACTTTGTTCAGAAGGAAACATGATTGTCCACCTAGTTTGGAGACATTTGGTGCAAGCCACAAACCATACCCTTCTAAGGCCTAAATACCACTAGATTATGACCTTTGCTATAATACTCTAAGAATTTATCTCAGAAAAATAACAATAATATATAATATAATATAATATTAATAAATGAATAATAATTTATAAAGAAGTAAATAAATAAATAAATAATAGTAACTATAACAGTAAAATAATAATGATAGTAAACAAAAAAATACAAAAAATATATATTTATTCATATATGACAATAGTGAACACTTAAAATAAAAATAAATTTAGAGCAATACGTATTAGTAAAAATGAGATATTAAATAATAACAACACCAACAACACCACCACCACCACCACCACCAACAACAACAACAACAACAATAATAATGTTTAAACATGAAAATAGTAAGTAGTAATATTTTATGTAGGATTTTCTAATTGTTATGTAAAGAAGAGAAATAACTAATAGAACAAATTAACTAGTCATGATCAACCTATATAAGTTATTAAAATAATTAATTGATTACTAAATTAGTAAGTAATATTAAAATGTACTAAACTACCCTTCTATAAAAGTTATAAAGGGGCACCAATCCTTGTATTATTGTAGGTAGAAATTCTAGCTGAATTCAAATCTTAATCGTCAAATTTAAATCAATTTGTTTAAATTAATATCATGTTGAGAAAATTTTCTTGGTAAAGGAAATAAATCAAATTGTCAACAAGAATAAAGGAAGATATCTCATGTGATTATGCATCTCATGTGATTATGCAGATTATCTTACACCATTGGATTAAGAATTTTGATTTTAAATCCCAACTGTCCACGTAAGATCAAGATTAGATAATTCTAGAATATTCCCTAAGGAGATGTCCCACTTGTGAACCCTTAGATCAACAACCACCATCTTTAATCTTGATCCTCCACATGAGGAACTAACTTATGGAACCCTAGGCACACCATTCAGAGTCATCCCCGTTCTCTAAAATTAAATTTCAGATCCTTTTCATCCATGGTTGATTGGATTTAATACCAACAAGAATCCCCAAGATAGTCTTTCATTCCATTTATCACACACAAAAAAAAAAAAAACAAAAACTAACTAAAACTTGACAATTACTATCTTGGATGCCCCCACTTGTCTTCCATATGATCTCCACCATTTTGGAGATTTTCCACCATTAAAGAGTCTTCCACACACCCGCAACTTCAAAGAGTCCCTAGCAAGAAGAAGGCATGAAAAGATCTAATGAGTGGAGAACTTACACATAGTTGAAGAGGATGTCGTAGTGATATTGAGGAAAGAAGTAGAGTTACGACTAACAAGGTTAAGAGGTAAGTGTTAGGCATTTGTAGATGTATTTCCTTATCATTTTCAACACTATTAAAGCTTGACAATGGAAAAGCATTAACTAACTATTATAAACTAAAACAATGTTAGGTATCATATATAGGAATGCAATCGGGGTTCACACCAAAAGTTTTTAGATTCGAGTAAAGATATAACACTTCCCTAACCTTAAGATGCAAGGAAAATCATTTAGAATAACCTTAGGACACGGTATTCATGGCCAACCAAGTGATGGGTTGAATCAACTACCATGATAGTGCTCAAAAGAACATGAAAAACCGAGGTAGATGTACACTTCTGGTCACACATAAGTGATATGTTTGAGTGCATTTGTATGACCATTATCAGAAACTTTCTAGAATACTTACAACCACTGATATTAGTCTATTAATATCACTCCATATTAGTAGGTATTATACACTTTTAGGACTACCTTATGGTATGATTAAGAATGCCCTAAGTCCAAGTATGTAAACCTTGCACATAGTTAAGTTTTAAAACATGAAAATATCTCAAATAACCCAATAGGTGGACTAATTTGCCATTACCTAAAAACTATTTCATATCAGTTATTTTTCAGCCACCTTGAAACTCTTTTAAGTGGCTAGTTTGGGTTTGCACAATGTTCCTTGAACACATACTTGAATAGGCACGACCCTTGGTTCAAACTATCGCTTTATGCAATGTATAAAAGGCCACTTATAGGAGCTAAAAAATTTAGAGTTTGTACCTCAGTTTCAGGAATGAAAAACTATCAAGAAACACTCATATTAGTTAGAAATGGGACCAAGGTAATGAGAAAAGGAGAACCCTAGATAGAAACTCAAAAGAAAATGGAAATCACAACACCATGGCACAAAGCCCACCTAGAGCTGACTGAAAAATAGCAGCATTGAACACTGGTTCATGGCTATTTTTATGTAGTTTTAAGAGTTAAATAACCCATATATAAGTTCTCATAAGTTGATTTCCTCAATATGCACAAAGGGGGTGCAAATTTGGAACCAAAAACATGGGTTTTCCCTATTGGATGAACCAAGAGTTGACTCACCATATCAGAGTGTCTTTGGGATTTTAAATATGATAGGACCTAGTAAAGTTAATCTAGAAACACGAAATAAAAAAAGATTTTATAATAATTAGAAAGAAAATGGGATCAAACATTTCATCACAATAAATACTAAAAAAATTAGTAAGATAAAAAGTGGGAACCATCAATTAATAATGAATCAACCATTAATTAAGACATGCACTCTAATTCAAGTAGGTACATTTAGGGTGAACCTCAAGTTGCTGAACTCAGATCAAGTATTCATAACAACATATTAAGGGTCTAAATAATGTGAAATAAATATAAATAGTTGGTTCAACTTAGAATGAAATCTAATAAGAAAAAAGAAAATTAATAGGTTGATCTTATCAAGGGAAGTTCAAGCAAAGTTTGGGAGCGCACTCAAATTTCATTTTAGGTGGAGATTGATGATACCCTATTTTAAAACTATTATTAAATAAGCATGATTAGATAAACTAATTGTTTCAGTAATGAAATGACTGTGGAAATATGCTTGTGCATTAATGACTATCTATTAAATGAATCAGTGTTTGGTTGTCCATGGTTCGTTTACTATGATTGAAATTGATCTCGTGTGAATATATGTAATTTTTTATGAATGGTTGTTTATATATGACAACTAAACTAGTGGATTGAGCTATCATGAAAATAGCATGATATTATTATGTATACACTATGACATTGTAAGAAACACATTCAATAAAGATAAGAACACATATTTTAGGATGATAACATGCTTGGATATTACTAATGGACCTTAAACATGATGGCTTCACCTAATAGGTTGGGTTGCCTTAGGAGACCCTTTATAGAGGGTTATGATGTAACCTTTATCCAATGACATGATACAATACTGATTGGTTTCTAGAATTTTAATATACAATATGAGATCATGTATGAGACATGCTATGTGCTTGAAAATAGAAAGATCACATAGGGATATCCTCCATACTAGAGAGAGAGACCTTGACCTAAACAACTAAATAGTTGAATTGTCTAATGTTTAGAATTGCACATTTATTTGTCTATATATATTTGTTTGAAAATGATCTAAGGATTAGAATGGACCTATTGTGCTCTTTGAGCCCACTCAATTTCGTTTCTTTTACAAGAATAGAAAACTATTATATGAGGGTATGTTCTGTCAACCTTTGTTCTCAATTTGATGATGAAACTATTACCATCAATGAATATTAATACTCTAACCGTTGTTCCATTCATTATTTTTATGGATATTTGAACTATGTAGTTGATAGTTGGCCAAAAGGCCCTAGTCAATTTAATTAGTTAATGTTCGATTAATAGGCCCAAACATGTTTAATTAATTTTATAGTTGAATTATTAAGCCATTTCATTTATTAAACTTCTAATCTTATTGGTGTGGTGCATTTTTAAGAATTAATGTTAGCACTTTTATGAATAATTATAGTGTGCAATTTTACATAATAAGTTATCAAATGTAATTTTACATAACATATTATCTGCAATGCATTGGTGACATTAATGTTAAATAAAAAAGAAAATAAAAAGAATTACAGCACGTGCTGATATTGAGAATAGGAAAGAAATGTTTCATAATATAAAACTTACCAATATCAAGGATTCAAAAGAATGGAGGAGTTTGCGTGGTATTAATGTTCTTATGAGTTTGAAGTAAGTATCTACATTTTTATTTTTATTTTTTATTAATGCTTATGATTATTATTGTTTTGTTTTGTTCATGTTGTAGGGAGAAAAATGTCATATTTAAAGAATTATGGGCAAAGAACATCTTCCACATGCAATTACTTGAAAGGATGTGCTAGTCTGGAAGATAAATGGATTTAAAGTTGAATTAGTTATTTTAAGATTTTGTAACTTGCAATTAACTTGTTCATTATATTACAAAGAATTAATTGTCCCAAAATAAGTGAGGTGACTCATGATGATGTTTGAGTAGTTTCATATGTTTGAAAGGATAGAGTGCCGATTAATGATATAATTGTTGATATGTAGGTTTGAAACTTAAGTTATTGTTATTTTTTTAGTTCACATTCTTATATATTTACAAATAAGCAAATTATATTTCCTTGTAAAAAGAAATAGAAGTTGTCTCTCAACTTTCAATAATATTAATGAAGGATGATGCTATAGCAAAAGTTCTTGGACCTAAACATCAAGGTCCTATTCGAGGACTAGGCTTTCAAGCAACAATGACCAATGTGCAGGCTAAATTAGTTAATCGTGATAATAATTTTCAATTGAATAAACAAGTAAAATACTTTAAGGTTGAAGTACAACAGGTAAAAGTCATCATACTACAAATAAGAGTCAAGTTATTACATAAAGAGTATAGACTAATTTTAATCAATATAACTCTTTATTTAACAAAATATTTTTGTTGTAGACTTGTGACACCTCGACCTTGAGTCCGGACTCCCTGGAATAAATTATCGGGTAACCTTCCATCAAAGTTGAAGTATTCAAATTCTCTTTCTTGTTTCCTTGTTTCCCTTCTATATGCAAATCTATATGCATGAATGAAATAATTAATCCAAATAAAATAAGCAGCGAAACAAATCTCAAATTTGAAACATCAGTCTAAAACATGTATGCAGTTTAGATGCATGCATGATGCAATAGTTTAAATAAAACAATGTAGCAGAAGAAATCTCAATAATTGAAAATGAAACATTTCGTATATAATCCAAAATATGAAAGGCTTGTTCAAAGTCCAAAACATTAAAATGAAAGGTAAAAATATGAGTTACAACAAAAACAGGTGTCTGTCTTGTTTAATAATTACATCAAAATATATTTTAAAACAAAACAGAGTTAACCTCCCAGAGGTTCTTCATCCAAAGCTTTAAGACTTGTAAAATCAGTGTATATGACTCCTGTGGGAACCTGAAAAAGATAAAATAAGTGAGCTCGAAAGCCTAGTAGATCATTCCTACACATCACATGCATTATACAGATCAAAATTCAAAACATTATAAACACTTTCACACATTAGGTGTTTCAATCATTTAATTATTTTTTTGTACTCTAAAACCGGAAAAACCACTCTCGGTATTCCCCTATGGTTCGGGAAAGAGAACATCCAATATCAACATGGTATGCCTTGCGTACATGGTGTGCCTTGCGTACCTGGTATGCCCTACATACCACCGTAACCACAATCTAAGAAAGAAGTAGACTACATAGCAGAATACAAACTTTCAAAGACAAATCAGTTGTCGTAGGCCGCTCACCTAGGTGAGGATACCTACGATGCGCCTTTGGTACCAGTATAGTAGGCAATATAGGGTACTGGAGTTCATCTATCACACCGGTACGTGTGATTCTTAATAATCCTTTAATCTTCTTTAGTATTACAAGCAATTTTATTTTCACACCATACAACATGAACAATATAGTGGATAAAATAAACATTAGTAGTTTCACAACATTTCCATCACCAATTGTAAATGAAAGCATTTAACAGGACGTTATGATATCATTCATTTCAATCATCAAACATAATAGAAAGCATTTAACCATACATTAGAATATCATTACACCACTCCAATCAAATCCACACAACATTCTTAACATGCATCTAAAATTCCTAAAGCTACCAAACATCAAGTTCTGAATTTAAAATCTACATAAGACAAATGAGCAAGGAAATTCTGCCCATCTGAGATTTTCTCAGATTTCCTGTATCTCTGTTCGTCGCTAAGATTCGTTCCAAAATTATAAATCTACAATCCACAATCATCATAATAAATCTTTTTAACTTAAACTATTAAGAATTCCTTTAAATTATTAATTTTCACTCATCAAGACTATTTGATTGTAAGATTTTATATTTAATGTCTCAACAAATTAAATTAACAATCTTCGAATCTCCACAACCCTTTGCACTTTGATATTTCTCCATCATTCATTTACATCCATATCAAAACAAAATATTTATAATCACAAATAAATATTTCAAAGAGAAATAAGAGTTTAAAACTCAAACCTTTTTAGCTAAAAGCTCCAAAATTTTTAATTTATGTTTTGGAAGTTCCTGAGTACTCTGACCTATTCTTAGCATTCCAAAAATTTAAATAATCAATTCATATCATAAGTAAATTTGTTACAAACAAAATAAGACTTCTAAATCATGTTCTTCACCTTCAACAAATCAAATAATGAATTTTTTAAAATAAATCTCTGAACTCCTTTGACTTCGATAATATTCATTCCAACATCCATAAAATAGATTCACAAGTGTAAATAAGATATCTCTAAGAAAAACATGGTTTTAGAGATCAAACCTTCAGCCAAAAGCCCCAAGATTTACTAATTTTGACTTCAAAGCTTTCCAAATATTTCTTCCCATTCTTTATACATCATATAAATGTTGGCAACCTCGCAAGTGTACGAGATCGCGATAGTAATAACCAATAGAGACTAGGTATTGTCCTCAGGGAACAAAATTTTGGTCAATTATCTCAAATCTCAATCTAATGTTAGCATTCACTTTATTAAGGCACCTAACATAATTTAATTTGTTTGAATCTAAATAAGAATTTAAACTATTGAAAGCAATAAAAATTTGCTTCAAAAACTAAGTTGAATAATTGCCTACGATAGTGAATTCTTTTCTTTTCACCTTTAGTTTCTATTCCAATTAATTAAACCCCTAGTTATGTAGGTTCTAGCACTATTCATCAAAGTCCTTTCCCGAGGTACCGTAACACCTATTAGCCTTGTTCCTTAATAACCTCTTCCAAGGTGCACAGTTAACAATCTAATGCTTTACAAACAATAATCATGTGCAACCTCCTAAACAATCGACAACCTCCCGATCAATCAATTAATCTAGGTTTATATTCTAAAAGTCTAATCATTAAATTCCTCTTCTGAGTTAATTTAATGGTTTGAGATCATAATGTTTGTGGCCAGTAAACATTAAACATTAATCACACACAATATAAAACAATGTATCAAAATTAATCAATTGGAATAAGAAATCTCAGGTTCATACATCAGAAATTCACATCCTAGACTTATAAATTGACTAGCCTGACATTGTATTAAGATCAAACATCAAAGAATAATGAACACAAGGTAACATACTCAAAACTCTCGCCTTGATGTTCACTTCTTTGTGTTTCTTCCTCTTTTCTGAAAACCCAAATTTCTGGAATTCTGCGAACCACGGTAGACATTTTTGTTATTCTGGGAATGTTCTGGTTACCGCGGTCATTGGACCGAGTACTGTAGTAACCAATGTAATGTATCTTTCTACGGTTTTCTAACTTTTCTCCAATTACCTCGGTCATTCATTCCTATACCGCGATAATTGGTTGCTTTTCCTTGTTTTTAAAAGCCTTTCTTTGTTTCTTGTGTGCTATTATTTTCTATTTTGGTTCATTCTAAACCTACATAGATACTCAAAACCTTTCTCAAACATTATATTCACATAAAAAATGCTAGAAATAACCAAAAATCATGCCAATATGCAACTAATCATGCAACAATGTTCTAAATGCATATGTAACTAAATATGAACAAATACACTTAATTCCCTATTAAACTCGTGCATATTATACATAAAATACCTATAGTATAGTTAGTGTACTATGCAACTAGCAAATACCCCATACTTAGACTATTGTTTGTCCCCGATCAATGACTATAATTTAAATTGACACTCTATACCATATAGAAGTAAATTCATTTTCACTCATCATTGTAACCTTGATCTTCCATTCTTATAGTTCATGATTCATTAACATGTCCCTAGGGTCATTCAGGTTGTCTAGATTTTCAGTTCATCCTCTATTTTTCTTCAACTTCACCCTCTCATTTGTCAGTATCTCAGTCCTCGTATACCTTGTAGGTGATATGCAGTTGTCGTCTCACTCATAAAAATTCTCTCCTAATGCCTAAGTACACAAACCCTCTTAATGTTCTCCTCTATTTATCCTCTTCTCATTTCAAACTATAGTCCGGATCAATGGTCTTTATTTTAGGCTGTAACGTGATCTGGCTCAAGGTACAAGTGTAATAGAAATTTAAATCTAATTCAAGTATACACTCATAGCAATAATAACTGCTTATTTTGTTTGATTTTATCAATGTAACTTGATTCTTTTTGTTCAATCCTTTGTCTTCTTCCTTTATGCTCACAACCCTATTTTCATCGCTCCCCCAAACTTATTCAATCACATGCACTTCAAATTATATCCACATGTATACTCATACAAAAGTAGAAGGTTCAATTTTTGTTGACAATACTAAAATACTGAAGAAATAATTTTATTTCATTTTTTCTTTTTCTCTTTTTTTAACAATATAAAAAATAGAAACAAAAATTTAAAATATATGTATTTCAGTGTTAGCATCCCCTCCTTTCATATAATGAGAATAAGCAGTATTATAACTACGAGTGCACACAAATAGGTTCAATTGAGATATTTATAAAAGGATAAAGTGTTTATTATATATAATGTTTAGATTCATAACAAGAAAACAGGCTATAAGGCTCAAAATTGGCCACAAAGGATTATTAATGCTGGGATCAGCCTTTAGGCTAGGACTCAAACGAAGATGGCCTACTTCATTTTCTTCCTAGAGTCATTTTTAAGTAGAATTCAAGATAGATTTGATTATTTCAAGAGTTTGTGGGAAATTATCTCCACTTACGGTTTGGTTTCCACTCTTCACTTTCCTCAATTTTCGGATTCTTAATTTACCTAAGACTATAGGGTTTTGTTAAAGTCAAATTTTGGACAAACCAAGCACACGGACTGTTTGAAAGTATCCTAGTTCTTTGTCTCATCATATTAGAAGAAATTTCAATTTCATAGGTCACTTAGTGAAAATTTTCAAAAGTATGGCATGGATCAAGCCTAACTAACACTCATATGCTCTATATGTTCATGATCTAAAGCTAAAATGCTTATGTATCAACTCTAAATAACTAATCCTAATATCTAAATGTCATGAGAGAATTTCAATAATAACTATATATGTGATATGTGCATTAATATATGCAGTTAAGAAGCATTAATGCACACAGAATATGTAAATATAAAGGGAAAAAAAACCTGAAATTGAAAAAGATTTTCTTCAATGTGCACCCCAAACTTAAATTGTGCCTTGTCCTCAAAAGCACATCTTCACTTTGACACTCACAGGGTGGAAAGTATGCTAAAGTGCTTAGAAAACCTGCATATGTCACAAAAACGATAAGTATTAGAGAATTATTAACTAAAATGCATGCAATTTTTTTTACTACTAAAACTGAAATGCATGTATACCTAAGGAATTAAAATAAACCATAAGTAAATAAATGAAAATAAACGAAAAGATAAAAACCAATGGGTTGCTTCCCAGTAAGCTCTATGTTTAATGTCGTCAGCTAGACATGGGTACAGGTTAACCGAAGTCCAATTTGTTGATCTTGTTGAACGCCTTGGCTTTAGGTAACTCTTACTTCATAATATATGGTGGCTGCTTATATTTTGGGATTAGATCTTGTGACTGTTTCAAAGGAATTTTTAGTGCATGAATAGCATCCTGCAGCTCTTTCATAACATAGTTAGGCTACCTATGTGCTTGTATGAGCTCCCCTTTACTGAATTCAGCATTTGTAGACTTAATATCTAAAGGCATGAGCTTTTCAATCTTTATTGTCGTGCCAGCTTGTAACACATTGACTTTCTTGTATACTTGCACTTCAGTAAGCGGCTTCAACAAGCTATAGATGTTGAAGATAGCTTGTTTGTCATTCATTCGTAGTGTGAGCTCTCCCTGGGCGACATCTATTAGGGATTGACTAGTAGCTAAGAATGGTCACCCAAGAATTAATGGTATCTCCACGTCTTCTTCCATATAAAGAACTACAAAATCAGTTGGTCGAGAATATAAACTTATCCACCTTAATGAACACATCTTCAGTAATTCCTTGTGGATAAGTGACAAAATGGTCTGCAAGCTGAAGGATAATACTGGTTGGCTTGATCTTTGATAGGCCCAACCGCTGGTATATTGAAAGTGGCATGAGATTTATACTAGCCCCTAAATCACAAAGAGCTTTCTCAAATATTTTAGAGCTTATGCTACATGGAATAGTGAAACTCCCCGAATCTTTTAGCTTCTAAGATAGCTTTCTTTAAATGATAGCACTATACTCCTCTGTCAATTGCACAGTCTCATGATCTATTTGTTTCTTATAAAACCTTTGTGGAAAGGGTAACAAAGGAGGCTCAAGGTATTTGTTGCCTTGAATTGCGATGCCAGGATGTCTAACCTTCTTGCTTTCATCATTAGTATGTGTTGGATCAGTTGGCTCTGTAAGAACTGGCTCTTTAGAATGGATAGGTTCATCAACTAGCATAGGAATGCTAGATGGAATAGGTGGGCTCTGGACTTCTAGCTTGCGTCTAGTAAATGGTTTGGCAACTTTCTTTAGGATTTTCTTGAGTTGTACTCAAAAAAGAACTTCGCTGCTGACTGGAGAATGCTTGGGTTATTTGTCCCATCAAAGTCTCAAGGATTTTTTTTACTATTTTCATTCTGATATATTCTTCCAAATAATTTTTTAAAGAAACGAGCGGCATATTCATGATTTCATCTAGTTTGTGTTTCATAGATGGCTTTTTTTCAACTAGGCTCTACTGGACGTTTCTGTTATTAACATATGAGAAGTTCTCATGCTGAAGGGTTCCCAGATGATAATATGGAAGAGTAATGTACCCCTGTTGCTGCCCTTGATAGTTATTGAACAGGCTCACTGCATTCAATTGTTCTATAGAAGCTTCTGCATCAAAAGAGGCCTTATTTGTTTTTGCTATAGCCAAAATAGATTGGTTTTGAGGAGCCTAAAACTTGTTGCCCAATTTCTCAGTTAATGAATTCATTTGGTAGGTCATGGAAGCTATCTGGGCCTAAAGAGTTATAATCTCATCAACCTCATGTACTCCATCTCGTTTTACTGATCTTCTCTTTGTACCATATGCATAGGCATTGGCTGCCATTTCTCTAAGAAGATGTGTGGCCTCAATAGTAGACTTTCCCAATAATGAGCCACTTGCTGTTGAATCTACCAAAGCTCGAGTAGGTGGTGTTAAACCACTATAGAAAATCTGAATTTGAAGCTATAGGAGATAGCCAATGTGTCACACCCCGACCCCCGGACCGGACGTCGTATCTGTTAATCTGTGGCCCCGTCGTCGGGCGTCGCGCGACTCCAAGCTCGGCGCGTGGTCCGCCGAGGCCCCGGGCGTGCGACAGATGTCGTCAGTCTATCTTTCTACCTCTATACACGAGGTTTAAATCATTTCTGTAATTTCAAACAGTCATTTTAATCATGCTTCACTAAGCAGTTAGTTTCAAATCAAGTTCACCGGATGTTCAAAATCATATTTATACTGGAAATCAAGATAATAGTAGCGGAAGCACATTTCG
>JAJIYU010014632.1:0-13117 GCA_030144865.1 Tinospora cordifolia
CTTCACATGCTGGATGCCCAGTTGGCAGCCTGGATTGGCCACAAGAGAGGCCATGAAGTGATGGCCAAACCATGGGTGCAAATACCATGGGTTCCCATGGTTTGGTGGCTGAAAAATGGCTGAAAATCCAGAAAATTCGCCAAAAATTCGCTCAAAAATCGCCCCAGAAATGCACAAAATCAAGGAGAAAAGGGGGGTTGGACCCCCTCTTGGCGCATGGGCCGGCCAGCCTAGTTGGGCTGGCCCATGCGCTTGGCCCGAGTCCGCTCGGGCGGGCGCCCGTGCGGACTGGGCGCTCGACCCAGTGGGGCCTGGGCCGGCCTAGGCCCAGCGCCTGGGTCAGCCCAGGTCCCCCTCCCATTTTTTTTTTTTTTTGATTTTTCTTTTCACTCATATACTCTAATATATACATATTATATACCGAAATTTCACATTTTTCGTCCTCTACAATTATAAATTGTTTAATTCATCATTTTCCATCAAAGTACCAATGTTATAAATCATTTCATCATTAAATTAATTATTTCCTCCAAAAATCATATTTTTCACCCAAAAATTCTATTTATCATTCTAAAAATCTGATAATTGTCCCAATAATTCATAAATCGATCCTATGAATTATTTTCCTCAAGAAAATACATTTTCCTAATACCTTCATGTGTTTTCTCCTTAAAATTTTATTTTCTCAAATTATTTTCATTTCCTTTAATAATTAATTCGAAATTGAGGAAAATTGGAAAAAATTTTGTATTTTCTCATTATAATTCCAGAAAATACATTGAGTACATGAACGTCGGACTCGTCATTCCGATGATAAAAAATGCGGGTCGTCACAAAAAAAAATTCATTTCAAGGATTGATTAGCTAATTCATTTGCTCAAAAATCCCTCAGGGGAGTGAGAATTAAGAAAAAGGAAATGAAATGAAATGAAAGAAATGACTCAAATGATCTAGGCATTATAAACTCATTTCATTTGGTCAATTCAGGGTTCATTTGCCTAATATGATGCACTAGAATTAGGAAAGACAATGAAAAAAATCCTAGCCAAACATGAGATATAAATTTTTATTAAATTCATGTAGACCCAAAAGTGTAAAATGTGGGCATAGGCATGTTCACCTCACATGAGACATCCTTGTACATGAGATTAGAAACCATAAAGGATGATCCCATGTGCACAAACTACAATGATCATGTAGCCCTCACCTTGACGTCCAAGCAAGCAAGAAACAAAAGAGGAAAGTTTCTAAAATCGATTTGAGAAGTTGCCGAAAAATGTTTCTAAACACCCAAGGAACAAGATTAGAAGTTTCTAATTCAAGAATTAAAGTTGTTGAAAAATGTTTCTAAATATCCAAGGAATAAGATTAGAAGTTTCTAATTCAAAATAAAAGGTTGCCAAATATTGTTGATTTAGTGTGCACAAGAAAAATGACTCAATTACTAAAATAAATTGGAAAGTTTCCTATGAGGACAAATGAGAAAGTTACTAAAATGATTCTTGAGTACAAAAGAGAATAAACCACACTTAGAAAGTCTCTCGCACCTAGATTAATGTCCAAACAAATATTAGCAAGTGGTCCAAGCCAAGATTATGTTCACACATAAATAGGAAATCAAATAAAGCTCATATCTTGTGTTCATACTAGGAATTGTAGACCAAATCAGCCCACATTACAAACCGTGTGCACACTCAATTTATGCATTCCAAAACGTTCCCATGGAGAGATGGAAAGATTCCCTAGTGTGAGCATGCCCAAATCATTTCCTAGTGCTCATTGAAACTCTATATAAAGGCCCCATGTGCTCACTTTTTCTTCATCCCAGAGCAAGAGCTGACAAGTCCCTCTTGTTCTTTCTGAGCCTTCTTCTTGGCACCCCTTCTCATTTTTCTTTTATTCTTGAGTGTTCTTAAGTGAGAAGCTATTGTTCTTGAGTATTTTAGTGTTCTTTAAGTGTTTGACTGTGGAAACTCTACTAGATTTTCAAGAAACTGCAAAACTAAGTGGAAGTGATTTCTAGAACCTCTACTTCATTGTTTTAGTTTAATACTATGTTCATGCACATTTAAATTATGTTTAGTATGCACGTTTAGGTTTGCATAACATGATTTAATTTTCAATTTAGCATGTATGCCATGTTTACTTGTAACACCCCAACCCCCTAGAAATAGGTTTAAACTCAACCACAAGGTGGGTTGGGTCATATGTTATATTTACAAGTACACAACTTGGATCTCAATTTCTTTATGGTAACACTTATTGAAATAATCATAAGTGCACTTCCATTGAGTTTAATATTCAACAAGATAATGCAAGTGAATAAAGAAAAACTTCAAATCTCTATTCATTCAAATACAATAAAAAGATTACGTTCTTGAAATCAAATCCAGAGATTAAGTACATAACTCTAAAATTCAAAAGTAAAATTCAGCGGAAGTCTTTAATTCAAAATTTGAGGCACTATGCCCTTACAATATAAACTTTCTAAACGGAGACTTTCATTAAACAACTAAGTTACTAATTCAAATCAATAGCACATCCAAATTCAATTACTTACAAGCATTAAGTGTTTCAACAATATCTTGTTAGGGTATATATTTGACCAAAATGGGTTTTAAACCCTTGATGTTCTTCATTAAAATACTCCTATTCTAGGATGGAATGATAATTCATCTTGTCACATTCCATTGGAAATAAGGATCATATGTCCACATTTCAAGTATTTTAAAACACATCCACACTTAGTGATGTTATTCCTATACACTAAGTATATGCAAAGAACACCTATAACATCACTTACACTACTATGATGATATGTGGTTCTTATCTTTACTTTCTTATATTTTAAAATATAAATTTAAAAATCTTAAACAACCAAGAAAGCATAAAAACATCACATAGCATGCTTGAAACATTGAATTAAATCCTAAACATGAATTCTATGCATGACATGCCTTCATGAGTGATTAAAACATAAAAACATGCTAAACTAAAATTAAAATATGATTAAACATGCTGAGACTAAAATAAGACATGCTGAAAATTAGAATTTAAGCATGAACATGCTAGAAATTTAAAATAGTAAAGTAAAAGTTTTAAGAAATCCTCTCCACCTTAATCCAAGTTTCTTGTTGAATTTGGCAGAGGTTCCCCTTATCTACCACTTTTAGAACTTTAAGAACTTCTAATCACCAACAAAACTACTTCAACAACTCTTTAAAATACTGAAATAAGAACTTCTCATACAAGAAAGAAAAGAGAGTGAGAAGACGTGCTAAGAAGAGGGCAAAAACAAGCAAAGAGGGAAGTGTCAACTCTTTGCTTTAGCATGAGAAGAATGAGAGCATGAGGGGGTTTATATAGAGTTTCATGAGCACTAGAGGATGGTTTGGGCATGCTCACACTAAGAAACCTTTCCATTCCTCTATGGGGATGTTTTGGAATGCATAGATTGAGTGTGCACATGATTTAGAATGTGGGTTGATTTGGTTTCCAATTCCTAGTATGAGCACAAGATATAAGCTTTATTTGATTTTCTATTTATGCGTGAACACAAAAAGGATTTATAATACTTACTATTTTTTGATTGAAAGTTAATCTAGGTGTGATATTGTGAGCAAGGCAACTTTCCAATATGTTTTGGTAATGGATGCCTTTTCTTATGCACACCAAATCAACAATATTTGGCAATTTCTATTTTGAATTAAAAACTTCTAATCTTGTTCCTAAGGTGTTTAGGAACATTTTTTAGGAACTTCTATTCTTGGATTAGAAACTTCTAATCTTGTCCCATGGGTGTTTAGAAACATTTTTCAGCAACTTCTATTCTTAAATTAGAAACTTTTAATTTGGATTATTTGGGATGTTTTTGTGTGTAGAGCATGGTGTATATGATCACATCATGGTGCACATGGAATCTTTCATTCATGGTTTCTTAATACTAAGTGGGACATCTCATAGGGTGGCATACTTGATCATTTTCATGCCACATAGAATCATTCTACATGAACTCAAATAAAGGAAATGTCCCATGGAGCTTAGGGTAGGTTGAGGGTACACATGATCATGGTGTTCCACCCATGACTTGCACATGCTTAGGGCGGCCATGATTTCATGGGTTCACAAAAATCAAATAAAAATTAATGTCTCCTTATTTACAAGGAATTATAATTTATAACCTATAGTTTTGGAATCACATGAACCTCATGCACATTTTAAGGTATGGTTTGGCCTTAGATGAATTTTCCTCAAAAACTTTCCTTATTTAAGACCCACTAAGGTCACTAGGCAAATGAAAATATAAATCTTGGCCAATTGTTCTGATTTTTGGATATGTCATTCATTTTGTTAGTTCATGTCATTTCGTTTCATTTTAGGTCATTTCGATCTCCTGAAGTACCCTAAATGCCAATTCTTTCCTAATTTGGACCCCCTAAAGGGTGTTTGGCAAATGAAAACCCTAACCTTGACCAATTGTTCTAATTTTTGGATATGTTGTCCTATTAGTTGGTTTATGTCACATTACTTCATTTCAAGTTGTTTTGAGTCCCTAAGGGGCACTAAATGAGAGTTTTGGGACCTGCCAAATTTAGCCTCGAAATGCGCTTGATTTCATTTTGCACCCAATTTCACTGAATTGGTTTTGAATTTCATTTAATCAAGTACAAAGTTTTTAGGGTATTACATTACTTAATCATGAAACCATGCCATGCTTAGATTATGTAGGATTTGGCTTATTCTATGAAGAATAATCATACGTGATATTTATATGTTGAACATGCTGAATTTATTTATTTTATTTATGTTTCATGATCATTAGAATTAAATAAAAGAAGTTGACACTAAGAACCACGTACAGTTATAGTAATCCAAAAAGATACTATGGGTGTATTGTGGGTAAATGGTTTGCTGTACTGTGTGTATTGGGCATAGAACAAAATACTTGGACTATGGGCAATAGACCCTAAATCTAAAAGAATGTGACATAAAGACTTGTCTTTCCACTCAAAAGGGAGGTATTTTGGATAAGAACATCAAGGGATTAGACCCCTTGTTAGTCTAAATTACAACAGTAACAACAAATTGTTTGAATTTCTTAATTGTTTATAAGTGTTTGAAATTGAATGTGATATTAGTCTAATATAATGAATTGGTTGTTTGAAAAAGATCTAGTGGGTTATGTGCTCACCCTTTCTCTTTTATCTTTTCAGGTAATTGAATTAAATAATGAAGCATACAAAGGCTTAGAATGATTACTTTTAGAAGGTTTTTATTTTTATTTTAATGTAAGGACATGTTGCCCAAGTTTTGAATAAGTTATACTTCTGCTGAAATAGTTTCTATTTTAGAGTTATGTACTCTCTTTCCTTTAATAGTTTAAATTCAAGTTATGTGCTTCTTTCATTTAATTCAAATAATGAATAAAGAAAAGGTTCTTTATTTCTTTGTGTTCTTATTGAATTAAATTAAATAAATTAGGTTGTGTGCTCATAACTTTCAATAAGAATTGGGATAAAGGAATTAGAAAGACAAGTTGTGTACTTGTAATGTAACACCGGCCTAACCTGCCTTGTAGATAAATCCAATTGAATGTCTCGGGGTTGGGGTATTACAAGTATGGTATCAGAGCCTAAGCATTAGTTGCTGGGCAAGAATTAGAAAGTCAAGCCTATACATTAGTTGTTGGGCTAGAATTAGAAAGTTTAATCTTATACAAATGGTGGTATCTGATTTAGAAAATATTAACTCAACTAGGTTTGACATGTGCTTTGAGTTAGAATACCCTACCTTCTATTTTTGAAATTGAGAATTGTTTTGGAAAGTGTTTTCAAAAAGGAAATATATGTTTTGAAATATTTTGTTTAGATACAAAAACTACAAGTGAAGTTGATAGTGGGTAAGCCTTGTCCCGAGTAAAGCTAAACATTGAAAGGGAGGTGGGTTATCCCGCCTGTAACATCCCAACCCCCTAGAAACTGGTTTAAGCTCAATCATAAGGCAGGTTGGGTCCTATGTTACATTTACAAGTATACAACTTGCATCTCAATTCTTTTATTCTAACACTTATTGAAATACTCATAAATATACTTTCATTGAGTTTAATTTTCAACAAGATAATACAAGTGAATAAAGGAAAACTTCAAACTCTTTATTTATTCAAAATAAAGAAATACATTATTGAATTCATACTGGTTTAAGCTCAACCACAAGGCAGGTTGTGTCCTATGTTACATTTACAAGTACACAACTTGCATCTCAATTCCTTTATTCTAACACTTATTGAAATACTCATAAATACACTTTCATTGAGTTTAATTTTCAACAACATAATACAAGTGAATATAGAAAAACTTCAAACTCTTTATTTATTCAAAATAAAGAAATACATTATTGAATTCATATAATCAAAAGAAAGAGTACATAACTCTAAAATTTAAAACAAAAATTCAGCGGAAGTCTTTATTAATTGTAACAACCCACCGCCACCGCCACCGGGACCCACACCCACGTTATGGCACATCATGGCTCGTCGTGGCATTGTTACTCATAAGGTATTGTCCCCGCCCCTAGGGGTTTTGCTTCGCCTCCGTGGGATTCGAACCTTGATTCTGGGGGTCAAATACAAAGTTTTGCAAACTCCCACTACCATTGAGCTAGCCATGACGTGGGTGTGAGTCCCAGTGGCAGTGGTGGTGGGTTGTTACACTGCCCAAGAAAGCGCGGTTGCTAAGCAGAATTCGTTCTCACCGTTTAATTTGGAGGTTGTCCCACTAGCTCATATGAGTAGTCAAAGTTGAAGAACACTCTTATAAAAGAAAATTAGAAAGTGAAAATTTAGGGCAAAAAGTTTACTAGAAGACGAAACAAATGCCAAAGGTGGTATCTTTACTAGACATAGGTTGTTAGTTCAACCAAATTGAAACCCTAGGTCTAGGGAAGGGACCTTAGGTAGAAACGTAGGGGTAGCCAAAGGTGGCATAATGGATCAAATGCATAAAACTTTAGGACATAGGTTAGAGATTGAAAACAACTGAAAAATGAAACATTTTTTTGGTTAGCACACGAAATTGGGAAGATTCTATATCTCTGATTTCTATGTGGTATGGGATGCATCGGAATGCAGGGTTATGGAGGAAGCCTGGATTCAAAAAATGACAGACCATGTTTGGTAAATGATCGGTGACTTTGGAAGAATTTGTTTTCCCATGCTTGGTTGGTATGGGGCTCGAAAAACGTTAGCTGTTGAGACATTTGAAAAATTGATTGGATTTGACAATTTTTTGAGTGCAAGTTTAAGTGGAAGGGCTAGAGTGGTATGGAACACTCGAACCTGGAAGCTTAAATGAAAACTTGGAATTTTGCTATGCTAGCGTGATTATATGATTGTTTGATTGTTTGAGCATATGATTGTACTCGTTTTGAATTCATATCGCATGCTTTTGAATATGAAACCAAATACTATACCCAACAACAACTCAAACAGAACTTAGAAGAATAAACTACTAGGCCATTGAACAAATCGAGAACTTAGAGACATGAATCTAGAGTCATGATAGTACGAACGAAATGAAAAGCTTGGTAATATGGATTCGATAAACGAATATGGATAGGACAACTATCTTCTCAAGTTTGAAAAAACATTTGGTATCCCGAGGAGAAAGGAAGACGGGTTGTGTGCCCCAAATTATGATTCTCTTAAGTCTGTAACACCCTAGCCCCCGAGACGTTCACTTGGACTTAACCACAAGGTATGTCGGGCCGATGTTACTTTACAAGTACACAACTTGTCTTTCTTCCTCAATTATTCCAAGCCTTATTCATTTAAGTAATATATGCTAAGGCAATTTGCACCAGGGATAAAGGAAAACTTTCCAAATCTTTATTGATTTAATAAAATAAAAATAAGTATATAGCTTGAATCAAAAACACTAAAAGAAAGAGTACATAAATCCAAATTAGAAACTTAAATTCAGCGGAAGTCTTACATTTTAAATATTCAAAATTTGGACTAAAAATCCTTACATCAAGATAGAAAATAGAAACTTTTTAAAAATTATCATCCCAAGTCTTTAGCATGCATCACCAAATGTTTAATTCCCTAAAAAGATAAGAAAGGAAGGGTAAGCACATAACCCAGTGGATCTGTAACACTCTAATCCCCATATTCTTTCAATATTTGGACATAACCATTGTTTTGACATTGGACTTAACCATACAAGTGGATTGGGCTGGTATTACTTTACAAGTGACTCACACTTGGCATTTTATTTCAATTATCTTATGCCTTAATGCAATTCAAGAGTACTTAACTCAATTTTAGGAATCAAATTAAATAAGGCAATAATACAAGAGATAAAAGAAATTTATAAACTTTATTAATTTAAATAAAGTGGAGTACATAACTCAATTTTAAAATAAAACTATTATAGCAGAATATTCAAAACTTGGGCTACATGCCCTTACGTTCAAATATAGGAACTTTCTAATAATAAAGAAACTATTACAATTTTCAACGTCTTCATGCATGTTCAATTTCTTGAAAATAAGAGAGGAAGGGTGAGCACATAGCCCAATGGATCCTTTTCAAACAACAAAATTTTCAATTTAGACTAAACACACATCAATAATTTATGCACTTGTACACATTAGGCATTTCAAACAACATTTTGTGTATAGTTGTGATTTAGACCAAAAGGGTTTTCAAGGTCCTTGATGTTTTTAACAAAATACCTCTTTAGAGTGAAAAAGACATTTCTTAAGCCAATTTCATTGGACTTAGGGCCTAACCCATGTACCAAGTATTTTGGGACATCACCCATGTGAATTAATCACATGTAAAGAACATCCATAGTAATCCACATGTTCACTATGATGATACATGTTTATTAATCATCATCATGTCATAATTAATTTCATATTCAAGAATCATAAAATAGGAGAAATAAATTTCATACTATAAACAATCTAAAAATCAAAGCATGAATCACCTAAAAACATGCACCAAATATTGAAATAAATCTAAACATGGTATTAGGCATGGCATGGATTCATGAATGCTTAAAACATGCTCATGTACCAAACTGAAATTGAAATCATAAATTAAATTTTTGAAATTGAAACATAAATGATTGCTGAAAATTAAACATGCAATGAACATGGTATTAATCTAAAGAAAAGAAGAAGAGGTTTCAGAAATCACTTCTACCTTAATTGCAAGTTTGATGGTCCGATAGAGGTTCCTTTCTTCAACACTTCAAGCACTTCAAGACTACTCAAGAACACTCAATCAAATACTCAAATACTCAAGAATACTTCAAGATCACTCAAGAACACAAAGGTTGCCAAGAAGAAGGTTAGAACAAGTTAAGAGGGAAGTGTCAATTCTTTGCTTTGGGATGAAGAATAAGTGTGCACAAGGGAGGTTTATATAGATTTTCAAGAGCACAAGGGGGGCCACGATTTGACATCTTTAATTAAGGTTTCCTCACATATGGCTAGGGTTGTTGCTCATAACACACACATAGAGGATGGCTAGGGTTTTGTTAAGGATATGATGGTAATCTATTCACATGGCGCCAAGATTGGAACATTTTGGGTTTTGAAAACTTTCTTATTCTTGGTTTTTGGTTTCTCTTTGTGTGTGTGACAGCTAGGGTTTCATGGTTCACCATTTAGACACTTCTAAATTAGGGTTGCTCACATGTGTGCACACACACACACACACACATGGACCGATTTTGCATAATACACATGATCAAAGTGTGGTGTACATGAGATCATTCTTCATGGTTTCCCATAGGTGTGGTATACTTGATCATATGCATGGAACATGAGACCATTTTACATGACTTCAAATAAGGGAAACGTCCCATTGAGTTTGGATAAGGTGAGGGTGTACACGATCATGGTATTCCACCCATGTGGTTTGCACATGTTTAGGGGTGGCCATGAATTTATGGGTTCACATAAATTTAATAAAAATTCATATCTCATAATTTACCAAGAATTAAGGACTTTATTATATATTTTTGTGTTCATAACAAAATAATGCATATTTTCAAACTATCATTTGGCTAAGGTGATCCTCAATTTATTTACTTTCCTAATTTAGACTCCATTGAAGGGTATAAGCAAATGAAACCCACAATTTAGCCAATTGAACTGATTTTTGGATATGTTGTCTAGTTGATTAGTTCATGGCATCTCGGGTCATTTCAGGTTGTTATGAGGTCAAAAGACACGTTAAATAGGGTTTGGACTTGCTAAATTTATCCCTGAAATGGACTTGTTTTTCATTTCTCACACAAATTCAATCAAATGCAATTGAATTGTTTCATTTTATTTAGTACCAGATTACATCATATTACAGGATCATTCTAAAAACAACCAATTTACTAATTCAAACTAATAGTACAGTCAAATTCAAAACTTGCATACATTAGGCATCTCAAACAATTTCTTTGTTATGGTTGTAAATTAGACTGAAAGGGGGTCCAATCCTTTGATGTTTTTATCCAAAATACCTCTTCTTTGAGTGGAAGGACAATTCATCTTGTCTCATTTCACTGGGATTGGGGACTCTTGCCCACATTCCAAGTATTTTGTACAATGCCCCATACACACAGTACGACAAACCATATACCCACTGTATATGTAAAGAACATCTATAGCATCCCTTTAGATTACTATGACAGTACGTGGTTTTTAGTCTCATCTTCTTTTATTTAATCTCATACACATGGATCATAATTAAAAGAAATAAAAATTCAGCATGCTTACATGTACATTCAAGCATAAAAACATCATAAACATGTATCATATATCAACTAGGCCTAAACATTGCATAATCTCTCATGGCATGGTTTCATGGATGCATGAACATGGAATATACATGAATCTGAAAATTAAATCATGAATGGTGGATTGAAGTTAAATATGCATGATAAATTGATATTAGAACAAGCATCAACATGCCATTAATCTAAACTAGCAAAGTAAAAGTTCAAGAAATCCCATTTACCTTTGATTGCTTAATCTCTTGCTTTGTATTCCAAGCTCCTTGATTCCTTCAACCTTGAAATCAAGTCTAATGGGTTATTCATGTATTTCTAACATTCTTAAATCATGGCCTAATGATCTCCATCTAATATGACCTTTAATTGTGCAATAATATCACCCTAGATGAGTCTTAGTATGGTTTTGGGTCTATGTACCATGGTAGAGTAAAAAATTTCTGTAATAGTCCTAGCCAAAAAGTAAAAAATAGGAAGTGCAGAAGCATTACTGATGTAACCAGTGGTTTTACTAGAGAGCAATATCATTATTGTGGTAGGTTACTACGGTAACCAAAGGAGTGTCTAAAAAATAGTTTCATTACTACGATAATTAGAGGAGAATTTGTAGGAATAGAGGAAGATGAAGGCATTACCGAGGTAATGGTGATAACTACCACAGTAACCAACACGAAAAATGGTTTTTTGTGTATGTTTCCCCCTCCTTTGCTTTCCTACTACCTTGACATCCTAATGGTTCAACTTCTAAACTATGAGACATGAAATAAAGATTGCGATAGGGTGGTTATACCTCAGCTTGTGACTTCAAAAAATCTCTGTTGGATCTACACTCCTTCAAGCACAAGATTGGTGATGAACACTCTATCTTTCTCCATCACACACTCACTTTGTTGTGTGGAACAACCAAGGACAAAAAAGGTTGTCAAGAGAGAGGCTAAGAGAGTAAGAACAAGGATTGTTCATTCTTGCTGGGATGAAGAGAAAGTGTGCCAATGCTTGGGTTTATATAGATGTTCAATGGGCAAGGTTTGGAAGATTTGAGGTGCTCCTAGTGTGGAACCTTTCCAAAAACCCAAATTTTTTGTTTCCCACACACTAAACATTGACAAGTTCATGTTTTAGAAGTTGCTATATCATTTTGGAAGTTTCCTATAGTGAATTGGCAAGTCTATAATTCAACTTTGCGCCCTTTTAATCGCATTACCGTGGTAGGATGCCGCAATAAGTGGAACACGCTATTCTCATTGAATTTTTTGGGTGGGGACACATTACTGAGGTAACGTTTTTTATTGCCATGGTAATCACTGTGATGGCCATTTGCAGATTTTGTGTTTTGTTCCAGTTTGTATACCACTTCGCACATTTGATTATTAACATTTTTTTAAATCACAAATTTTGTGGTTTTCTCAAGGTTCACTTTAATTAATTTATTTTATTTTATTTATTCGACAAAATTCTGGGGTACTACAAAAACTTTCATGGTGATACCTTATCGGATACTGAAATTGCTTTCGACTTGGAATTAATGGCTGGATCCAAGAGAAATGCTACCAAAGCTGCCATGACTGACGAGATTGAACCACGAGGACAAAAGGCACAAACTAGAATGACTAAGACTTAGATGGAGGAGCATCTAAATGTACTAAAGGTGATAGGTTCACATAGAATAACACTGGCCACACACCACCAAGGAACTAGCCAGAAGTTGGTGCGAATGATGAAGATGGATCCTAACACCAATGCTAGACAATGAGCAGGGAAGAATTCAAGGAGGTTTTCTACAAGAAATTCTTTTCAGAGGCCACACTAGGGAAGCTGTAGGAAGATTTCGTCTGGCTAAATCAGAGGGACTTGACTGTAGCTAAATATGAAAAGAAGTTCACTGAATTGGCCAAATTCTCACCAAAATTGATTAGAGAAGAGATAATGAAGGCCAATCATTTTGTATAGGGTTTCAAGATGGAGATTCGGAAGATAGTAAGGATTCTGGGCATAAAGTTGTACAGAGACATCTTCGAAAAGGCTTTAACACTGGAACAAGAGGTCAACCTGGAACAAATGTTGAGGGGGATGAACAAGAGGCCTGGGAATGAAAGATCAAGGGACTTAGAAGAAAAGCAAGAATGGTAGGAAAATACAACAGAAACAAGGGCAGACCAAAGATGAGTTTAAGGAATAGGCAAGGAGACAAGGATTGTGCTACGTGTGTAGGTGTTAGTTGCATAGCAGATTAATTATATTATACGTATTTTATGTATAATGTGCATTAATATAATAGAAAATGTAGTGTATTTACTCATATTTAGTATAATATGCATTTA
>JAJIYU010014633.1:0-13108 GCA_030144865.1 Tinospora cordifolia
TATATATATATATATATATGTTTTTGTTCTATTTACAAGTCTACAACCTGAAGGCATCTTTAATACCTTGGCTCAGTGCTCATTGAGCATTAAGTTGGTTAGACGCTCCCATGATCAAAGCTCAATGCATTTTTTTTTAATTTTTGAAAATTACACCTTGGCAAGGCATTTTTAAAATTTTTTAAAATACACTTTTTAAATAAACTTTTTATAAAAATAAAATATAAATTTTAAAACTTTAAATAATATTTCTTTAAAAATAAATAAATAATTTTAAATAAGTACTTTAAAAAAATACTAATTTTAATTTAAATAATTACATATAAAATTTATTGAAGTATAAATAATTTAAATTATATATATTATAAAAGGAAATGTATATTTTATAAATTATATATTATAATTTGTAAATAATTTAAATGATAAATTAATGTAATTGTGAGTCTTTTCCAGTACAATCTAATAAATTATAAATTATTAAGAAATATAGTCTAATAAATAAAAGTTTAATAATTGTTGATATAGAAGAGCATGAATTGATGAATGATATGACCATTAAAGATGTCCTATGGAGTTTCTCTAAATGTTCAATTAATTGATGGTTAAGTCAACATTTAAATTTCAAAAAGGAAAATCTTTCATAATTTTCTCTTATTAGTTAATCATTTTAGGTCTAGCTAGCTACTCCTTTTCATCCTTTCTTATTGTGATCTAACATTGATAATATCATCATTTAAACGTAGCTCCCCGTAATTACCTTTCGACCTCATATTTCACTCTCATTCTTCTATAAATAGTGATCTTCATCTTTTCCTTGAAATCAACTCGTACTTTGAGATAGCCTAATTAAGTGCTTGAGAATTGTGAGTAATTAACTGTACTAGCATAATGGCTTCAAGGGCTTTCATTGTTACGAGCTTCCTGTTGGCTGTTGCCGTTCTTACGATGATGTCCGCAGAAGTGGCTTTTGCTGAGAGTAGCTTCCCCGAGTTTCAAAAGACAAGTGAGCTATATATACAGCTTAAGTTGAGCCTGGTTTCTGGAATATTAATCATTTTTATACATGCATCTCTTTAAATATTTGGCAGTTACATGACCATTAATTATTTCTCGTTGACATATAATTGCCGCAGCTGCAAAACCAGAAGCTACAGAGGGAAGCGATCAAAAGGTAGGAACTGTTCATGCTGTAATTCATCAGAGAGGATGCAGTCTTCGTCCCTGTCCGCGTGGATGCTGCAGTTGTTTCCGGGATAGATGTGTTCGGTGCTGTTAGGCATTGAAATTACGCTCATGAGCCTGCTCACACATGCGCCACTCATCATATATATGTAAAAGAATAAGGAGTTAGCACATGTCTAATTGTACGTCTAGACAAGTACTATGGCAGCTCCACCTCCTGTAAGCTTGTTTGAGCAATCTTACTTTGCTCCATCATATATATATATATATATCTTACTCGTAACAAGCATTTTAAACACGATTAAGCTCTCTTAATTACACCTCTGATGTTGCATTATCTCATCCACTCATGTGTTCAATTATAAATAAGTATTAAAACTAGAAAGTCTTCAATTGAAACATAAAAACTTGACTATATTAGTTCTAGTTGCTCTAGGAGATACAGGGGAAGAAGGGAAAAGATTTCCTAAGAAGAAAAATGATTCAATTAACTTCAAAAGAGTTGAACAAAGAGTTGTATAAGGTAGAAATCTTATTAAGGGTTTTGTAATTTGAAAGTAAAAGTGACTAACATGCTTTATCAACTTTTTTTACTATCATCCTCAAAATAATATAAAGTTGACAGAGTAGAATTAGTCTCTCGATTTGAAATCACTACTTATATATTTGATATTAGTCACAATTCACAAGAATATTTGGTAATCTTATATCAAAAGGAGAAAGGATTAATTAAGGATTTATTCAATATAAAGTATTACATTTTTCAAGAAACTTTGAATGTTGTCATAGTAAAATATTATTAACAAGAGCGTTTTAGTATATTGTAGATTTTAGTAAAATATTATTAACAAGAGCGTTTTAGCATGAAAACAAAGAAAGAATAATTTTTATTAAAAAAAAATTAAAGTGGTGTTGTACCCTTTTTTATGAATACTTTCAAACATATCTCCTACCACTTCTCAACATTGGAGTTGTATCACATCCCTATATTATCCCAACCACTTTATCTCTCTCTCTCTCTCTCTCTCTCTCTCTCTCTCTCTCTCTCTCTCTCTCTTTCTTTGGTCGATGAAATAGTGGCATTACAACAAACAATATCTTAAAGATATCTATTATGTATAGCATATATCCATGACTCATCAATCAACTACCTAACATATCTTGACCGTTCCCAAGAGTAATGGTAAAGTGTCTATTTAGATATATTTTTCTCATAATAAAATATTTGAAGTCATGATATTCTTACATCACAAGTGCACATCATATTGAAGAGTACCATCACATTGTTATTCAAGCCAATATCTTAATAATGTAGGACAGAGATGTGCCTCTTAAGGCATCGTTTAATATAGAGTAATTTTAAGGATAAAAAAGAGAATAATAATGCCTTTTATACAAAAAAATATACATAAAAATTTTCATGATTCACATTGTTATAAGTAAAATCATCTTCTATCAAACAATTCCTAAATGTATACAACTTAAATCCAGGTGGGAGTCTCCCTTTTTTTTTATTCAAGGATCATATTGCAGTATATATAACCACATGTGCCAATGTTTATAGTAAAAAATGTTGTGCGCAACGGAAAGCAGATACCAATCAAATAATTATACGCACTTCAATAATTAATACAAAATACAAAATAGACACTTATAATCAAATCTGCTTACACATACACAAAACACAAATTTTTACAGACACTTTTCTTACATACTCTAACCAAGGCTTATATTAAAAAAAGTTTTAATTAGTTTTTAATTTTTAATTAGTTTCTAAAATAAAAAATCAACTAAGTTTATAATATCAACTTATAGAAAACTAGTAAATAATGAAATTATACATAAGTTGAATTATACATTAAGTGGTTTAAAGCCACCAAATATCTAACAATATATATATTAAAAATGTTTTATAGACATATTAGATGTTAATTCTATTTTTTGATATTTATGCTTTAATTTTATTGAGAAATTGTTATAGTTACATAGAATTACTTCACGACTTGATGTAACATTCCGCCTCCACCCCATGGTTCATACCAACTGGATTCCGATTTAGAGGGAAAATTTACTAAAATGCCCTCGAGTCAACAAATAGTAATAGTCGACACATTAACGTCACATGCAAATAATATAATATCAATCATCGTGGCCACCTGGGAGATGGAGCGTCACTTTATCTCTTTCTTTCTTTTCTTATTCTTTCACTGTTCTAACACTATGAAACTTCTTGTGACATATTAACTTATGCATATTTCACATAAAATACTTTAAAATCTTTAAATGAAATAAATCTATATCAGTACTTGAAAAATCAATTTTAATATTCAGTGGGTGCAATGACCTTTAAACTTATTCAATAAAACAATTGTAAATTGAAAATGACACTAGGGCCAACATGCCCAACCTAAACAAAATTTTGAATTTAGAAAGGAAATCTCCATGTAGCCTTAATTTGATCTTGAATTCCTAAAATGTTAGAAAAAAGAGGTGAACTCAAGAGCTCAGTGGATCATCTCAAATATTTAAATCATTATTTCAATCAAATAAAACATACATATCAAACACTTTCATCGATTAGGTGATTCAAACATTTGGTTATTTATCAGTTGTTGTCAAGACCGAAAAGAATTTGCCTCAGTATTCCAAACATAGGGAGTGAAGTTCTAAAACCCTTCATCTATGAAGCAAGGTTCCAAGCACCCAATTTACCAATTGAAGAAGTGAGGTTCCAAATGCCTAGTTCCAAATCTTGAAACTTAATAACCAACAAGCCGAGTCCAGGTTTAAACACTCATGGTGACACCTAATGGTTGGTCATCATGATGATATGTGGTTATAATCTTTATTAATATTTCCCTAATGATGAATCATGTTAATAATAGATTAAATCAGATATATCTTTCAAGAATAAAACATGTGAGCAACATAAATATGGTAGTCATCATTCCATAGGCATGTTACTTGATCAGTAATATAACATGGATCATGATATTACTCGTATCCTTGAAAACATGCATTACCGTTCATTAATCATATAAATTCAATCATCATGCATATTCAACTCAAGGCATAACATATACATTCAATTTCAAGCATAGTCTTAGACTAACAAACATACATGCATACATTATTTGGATCAAAATAATAAGTTAAAATTCGAAAATCATATCCACCTTTGATGCTTAAGTCCTTTCAACCTTAAATGTTAAGAATCAATGCACTCATTAAGAAGAACAAATTACAACCCTCTTTTCTATACTCAAGGAGAGAACAAAGAGACTCTCTCTTTCTCTTGAAGTAGAAGAGAACTAACAAGAAAATGAAGAAGAAAAGAATGAGATGAGATGGGTTGAAGAGAAGAGAAGGGTGGTATTTATAGGCATCATTAGCCAACTTGCTCACATGCAAGTTGTGTAACATGCACATATGCATCATGTGACTTGCTTGTATGCATCTTGCTCACATGTGACTTGTTGACATGTAAATTGCTCAAATCACATTCATTGTCACTCTTTATATCATTATTTTTTATGCCTTAGCACAACACTCCATACCTTTGATGTTTTTACCTGATTATTTTTCATGCCTTATCGCACCCATCCTTATACATCCATTTATACCTACTTTATATTATTTTCTCTCTAATTTCTTATTTTATTTATGTCTTGTGTACGCAAAATTTTGTTTGTTAAATCTTTTATTGAATACTAAAATTTGACTAATATTTTAATTAATTATTCATTTTTACAACTAGGTGATAAAATTTTCATTTTATCCCTGAAAAGTATTTTATTTTATTCTTATTTACTTTAACAATTATTTAAAATTTTTTTATAAATTCTTGGGATATTACAACCTACCCCTTAAAAGAAATTTCGCCCTCAATATTTATGCTTACTTGTTCCGATACTTGTCTTGCTCAATTCCTTCAATCAAATTTGTGATCCATTTATCTTGTTTCTGCTCATCTCTGATCTAGTGCAAAAGGTCTGCCTAGCAAGCCATATTATAAAGATACACCTGCTTCTCATCTGAAGTGACACCCAGGTTGAAATCGTCAATCAATTGGCACGTTTGACCTTTTCCTCATCTTATTTGTTACATTTTCTACGCAAGGCATCTACCATTACATTGTTCTTCCCTAGATGGTAATGTAATTAGAAATCAAAATCTTTAAGGAATTTCATTCTTCTCCGTTGCCTAAGATTTAACTCCTTCTGGGTGTAGATGTATTTTAGACTTTTGTGATCTGAAAAAGATTAAACCTTTCACCATAAAAGTAGTGTCTCCAAATCCTTAGGACAAATACAATAGCAGCTAGTTCTATGTCATGTGTTGGATAATTTTGTTTGTGCATCTTTAGTTGTTGCGAGGTATATGCAACAACTTTTCCTTCTTGCATCAACACTGCACCTAATCTACTCTGCGAGGCATCTGTATATAGAACATACCCAACACCATGGATAGGAGTGACTAATCTGGGGGTTGAAGTCAATCTCTTCTTCAACTTTTGGAATGATTGCTGACATTTCTCATCCCAATTGAATTTGAGTCATTTTCTAGTTAAACTGGTCATGAGTTCGGCTAACTTTGAAAAGTCTTGGATGAATTGTTTGCAGTATCAACTAAGCCTGAGAAGCTTTTTATCTCTGTTACCATCTTAGGTTGTTTTCAATTTGTGACAGCTTCCACCTTATCAAGGTCTACCAAGATGCCTTCAGCTGAAACTACACGGTGAAGGAATCTGACTATTTTCATCCAAAACTCGCACTTACTGAACTTGGCATATAGTCAATTTCTCTTAAGTGTCTCCAATACAATCCTTAAGTGTTCAACATGTTCAGTTTCTGACTTGGAGTAAATTAGGATGTCATCCATAAATACTACTGCAAATTGATCAAGGTATTGCCCAAAACACTCTATTCATTAGATCCATGAATGTTGCTATTGCATTGGTTAAATCAAATGGCATCACCGTGAACTCGAAGTGCCCATACCTAGTCTTAAAGGTTGTTTTGTGTATGTTTGACTCTCGAATTCTCAACAGGTAATATCCTAATCTAAGATCGATCTTGAGAAATGAGCAACTCCGCTCAATTAATCAAATAGATTATCTATCCTTGGCAAGGGATACTTATTCTTGACTGTTGCTAGATTTAACTTATGATAATCGACACACATCCTCATGGATTCGTCTTTCTTTTTTATAAACAATATTGGAGCTCCTCATGGTAATTCACTTGGTCTGATGAATCTGTTTTCTCGGAGCTCGTCCGGTTAAGTTTTTAACTCAATCAGCTCTACTGGTGCCATTTAGTAGGAACAAATGGCTATGAGATCAAATCTAGGGTAAACTTCAATCTTGAACTCTACTTCTCTATTTAGAGGTAATCCTGGTAATTCATCTGGAAATATATCCTCATAATCTCGAACTACCTTTAAGTTATGGATTTCCTTCTGTTCTTTACTGTCTTTTATTAAGAATTTCTTAAAATCCTCTTCCTGCCTAAAGCAGTTTAACATTACTATCATTGGGCTTCTAAGTATCTCTGCATATCACCCTTGATCCTAAAGGTATCTCTTGAAGGTATCTCTTGAAGGTAATATTATTGTTACTCCCCTCTTTAGGCAATTTATCTGTGCCTGATACTAGGTTAACTAGTCCATCCCCAATATTACATCGTGCCTATAAAATGGAAGTACATAGAGATCGGCTAAAATCAACTTATTTTCAAATTTAAGGTTATAACTACACATTCTTTTTGAGGTAACAGTTATCCCTATGGGTGTGGACACATTCAATATTATAGGTAAGTTACTTGTTATTAGTTGTAACCTATCCATTATTTGTTTAGTAACAAAAGATTTAATAACACCCAAATCAAACAAAAGTCTCATAACAACATTAAACAATAGGAATTTACCTTCTACTGCAGAGACTTGATCATCTTGAGGTCTTTTATTTTGATTATTTAGGGATTGTTCAAAGTTAATGTCCCTCTCTATTAGTTGGGTTCTAACTATTGTCTCCTTAAATGTAGTTAGCTTTAAAGGAACAATCAGTTTCCTAATCTCCACCCATAGTCCTTCCATGAACTTATCAGCCTTGGCTCGCTCATTTCTAACCAACTCTGGTGCAAGTCTCAACAACTCAATAAACTTCATTTCATATTCAATTATCATCATGGGCTTCTGTGCTAGTTGTACAAGCTTTGACTGCAGCTGTCTAGTAGTAGTTGTAGAGAAGAAATTATCATAGAACAACTTCTTAAACTACTCCCATGTCATGGTTGAAATATTCTCCCTAGATCATTCATGATCATCTCCCACCAGTGATAAGTAGGTCCAAGGAACTAATGCATTGCTAAAGCTTCTCGTCTAGGGCCAGTTGTGTGATGCCCCAAAAATTAAATAAAATTTGATAAATAAAATTCAATAAAAATATGTTACGATGTCAATAAACCTTGAAAAACTCATGAAATTATGATACATTTGACGTACAAGTCAACGTGCGAAAGGATCGGCAAACTAGAGCTAGACACAGAGTTTTACATAAAAATAATCCTCTAGTTACCACGGTAGTGGTTTTGACTAACATACTAATGTATGTGAGTTGCACAAAAATGTAGAAAATGCATTGTACGGGCTACCACAGTAGTGCATTGGACTACCATAGTAATACATACAAAACCTTGAAATTTGAGCAGTTCTAGTTACCGTGTTAGAGGATTTGGCTACCATGGTAATGTATAGAATAGATATGTCAAATGTGGCATGAAAACCCTAATTTACATTGTTTGATCTTGTCGTCGTGCATCTCCTCCCCCAACCCGAAACTAGCTGCCACTAGTTGACCTTCTCCTCCTCCCACACAAGTTCTAAGTTGGATTCCACCCATTCCATCCTCTCTCAACGGTCTCACAAGCATTGTTAGAAGAAGAAGTGCACAGTCTGTGAAGAGTTTGGACTGTGAAGCGTTTCCAAACAATGATATAGAGGTACGACATTTGTTTCACACGCTATACATGTTTCCCGTCACTATTTCGTATTTTTTAAGAGTATGCACGTTCTTTTGATGTAACAGAACCCTAGAATCATCCTTAACGTTCTTTGGAGGCGAACAAAGGAGGAAGCAAATAACAATGAGATATAATACATTTCTGTTCAATATGGTGTATGTTTTTAAGTTAGAGTTTAGTGTATTGAAGTGTCATGCACAAGAGGAAATAACGATGAGAAAAGCATGCATGAAAGTGTAGTTTTCAGGGAATCACATGACTACTGATGTAGTTGAACGTGATAGTGCACTATACGCACAAAAATAGCCTCAAGTTACCACAGTAACACTTAGGCCTACCACGGTAACGACATAAAAGCCCTGGAACACACACAAACTACCGTTGTATGCCACCGCGGTAGCTTACCGTGGTAACGTAACTAAAGTTTCATTTTTCATTTTTCATGCATGCATTTAGATTATTGCAATACTTCCCTCCTGTGCCACAGTACACAGAAGAAAACCACACTGCACATGCCTATTTGAACCTTCCTACACGCCATATACCATGTAGATTAGGGAATCATTGAGTTATGGTTTGAAGACACTAGAAATACTTCAACATCTAAGAATGATGGTATTAAATCTTGAAGATTGAGGATTCAAAGCCATAAAAGCAAAGATTAGAAGGAACATAACAAAAAAAAAGCATAGATGAATACTCATACTCTTTAGTATTATTTTGATTTTAAATATGAAACATGATTGAATGTTTACTTTTATTGAATGTTTAAAAGCATGCTAAGGATGTGTGTGTCACATATCGATGATCAATTGTTTTTTACAATGTTGATAGCATGTTGTATGAATTATGAATGAAAAATACTATTTAGAACATATGCTATATGTGCTATGTGAGGAATAGCATGACTTCTGTGATCCTAAGCATGATGTACTGTTGATGATGATATGTTATTTATTTATTTCTAAAAATTTATATCATGGGCATGCTAGTGGTCATTAAATAAAGACGATTAAGAGGTTTAACTATGTACCGACGCAGTGATGCAGATACTATGATAGTAGTCTAGTATCATTGTGTGTGTTCCCGACCCACGGCGGGTCTCATGCTACTGTGATAGTAGTAAGAGGGGACTAATTGTCAACTTGAGACTTCACTCTCTAGACTAATAGTCGAGTTGAGGCATTACTCCGAAGATAGGGTCATGAATAGGTACTAGTCTTCGGGCGTCACTTCCGATATTCTGACCTAGTGAGGAATACCAAGAATAGTCTTTTCAATATTAACATCACCCTAAACAATTGAATTGTTTGAATCGCCTAATGCTTGAAAGTGTTTGCATATTTTATATTTTTACTTTAATAATGCTTGAGATGTATTATGTATGATCTACTGAGATCTTGAGCTCACCCCATTAATTTTTTTTTGGGAAATCACTGAAGGCACTTGTATTGACAAGTGAAGAGGAGTTATTGGTAGCGAACATGTACCTCACTAATGAGATTGTGTAGGATTAGAAAGCAATTTCTATTCTTAGTTGTAGGGCATGAGTCCTACTTACATTCATTATGTTCATTCATTTGTTAGAGTTGGCTATGGGGTGAGACATTTATTAGTTTGTATAAACCTCGACCACGAGGGCCAGCATTTGATTATTATTGACAGTAAGTCGATTATTTCATTTAGTTTATCATCCCAATATTGTTGTTTATTTATGTTATGATTCAATCTATTGATAATTCTTGTATGTTGTGGGATGTAACCTGGTACAAACCAAGGAATTTATATGAGGAACAATAACATCTTGATTCCAAAATAGTGAAAGTGGGAGTGACTGCATACGAATGTCTTTTCGTCTCAAGTTGCGAGATGCGTGTGTTGCTTATGATGAAATGTGAAAGGTTACGAGGTAAGGGGGGGTGTTACAAAGTCGGTATCACTCAGCAAAAATTCAATTTGGTACTAGTGGATCATTTGGTAGCGAGGCCTGATGAGCCTGAGCCTAGGGTTGTGGCTAAACTCGAGGTCGATTCTGTGCCTAAGGCAGATTTCATGACTTCCTATGCTACCTGTCAGGTGATCTCTGCCAACATCTCTGCCAATAAAATTACTCCAATGAGAGTTGCTGCTGTCACGAGTGCCCTCTGATCCCTTTGACTAGCCTCATTAATGTTTTCAACCTTTGTGGCGTTTCTTTGGGTTTTTGCCTTTATCTTTAAGTCGAAAGCCATTTTAGTATTCGATAAGGTATCACAATGGAGAAATTCCTTATTTCAAATCATTTTGGGTGTACGCAAAACCATCTTTCCTTATCTTCAAGATACAAAATGTTTTTTTTTCTAGACTTGTGATAATAGTTGTCTTTCTGACATTATTTGTCATACCAATCATCTCATGTTTTCACCTCATTCGTGTTATCACGACGCTAGGTTCATCTTTGTAGGTTCTTGATTTGTTCAATGAGCTACCGATTTATTCTTATAGGTTCAATTTGAGGATTTTCAAGGTCTTCTAATGTTGTTGGGTACATGGTTTGAGTTTCATGATCACAAAACAAGTGATGTACATATTTGTAAAGTTCAAATAAATATAACATACATTCCAATAACTATACAATTTCACGCTAGCATAGAAAAATTTTCGAGCTTTCATCCATGCCTCCGAATTCAAGTGTCTTATACCACTCTTGCCTGGCGACATGGGCTTCCAGTTAGACATCTCACTACATTCAAATAATTTCACAAATGTTTTGACGAATAAGGCGTCCCAAGCCCCACTATACCCAACTGTCTCATACCAACTGAGCATAGGGAAAGAAGTTGTTTAAAAGTCATCGATCATTCACTAAACATGGCCCATCAATCTCCGAGTCTATGATTCCTTTATACCCTTGAATTCCTATACGTCCCATACCACGCAAAAACCAAAGATACAAAATCCTCCCAATCTCGTGTCCTGACCAAACAAGTGTTTTGTTTTCATACTTTTTCAGTCTCTAACCTATGTCATACAAATTTTCATTCATGATCCACTATGCCAGCCTTGGTAACATGCAAGTCTCTGCCTATAGTCCTTTTCCTAGACCTAGGTTCTCATTTCTTAGCTGAAAGGTTCTTTAAGCAAACCGACAACCCACATCAATTCTCGATACCACCCGTGGTACCACCTTTGTATTCTAATAAACACTTTGCCCTGTATTGTAATATTTCCTCCTTTTTAGTTGATAGAAAAGTAATTTTAAGTGTGTTCGTCAACTTCGATTACTAGTATAAACTGGTGGGACAACCTCCAGTTGGGTGGCAAGATAGAGTTAACTTAGCAAACAACCTTTTTGAACGAGATAACCCATCTCTCTTTCAATGTTTAGCTTTACTTTGGATAAGACTTACCTACTATCAACTCAACTCATAATCTTCGTATTCAAACAAAACATTTAAAACATATATATACACAAATACATACATTTTTCAAAAAACAATGTACATCCAAAAATAGGAGGTAAAGCACAACTTACAGTTCTAACTTGTCTCTAACACCACCTTTGGCATCTCCGTAAACATCTCGCCTAGTAACCTATCGAGTAAGCTTGTAAACAGACCTGACATCTATCGCCTAGGCCCTAAAATCATCTAGTCCAATGTTTCTACTAACTGAGCTCTGATACCACCTTTGTAATACCTCTCTCCCCCCTATGGTCCATATCAACTGAATTCCAATTCAGAGGGAAAAATTACTAAAATGCCCTCGAGTCAACAAATAGTAATAGTTGGCACGTTAATGTTACGTGCAAACAATATAATATCAATCATCATGGCTACCTGGGAGATGAAATGTCACTTTATCTTTTTATTTCTTTTTTTTTTTTTGCTTTCACTGTCCCAACACTATGAGATTTCTTGTGACATATTAACTCATGCAGATTTCACATAAAATACTTTAAAATATTTAAATGAAATAATTCTATATCATTACTTGAAAAATCAATTTCAATATTTAGTGGATACAATAACCTTTGAACTTATTGAATAAAATAATTGTAAATCGAAAAGGAACTAGGGCCATCATGCCCGACTGAAACAAAATTTTGAATCTAGAAAGGAAAACTCTCCACGCAGCCTTTAATCTTTAATTTTCTAAAATGTTAGAAAATGTGGTGAGCTCAAGAGCCTAATGAATTATCACAAATATTTAAATCATTATTTCAATCAAATAAAACATACATGTCAAACACTTTCATAAATTAGGTGATTCAAACATTTGGTTGTTTATTAGTTGACATTAAGATCGAAAAGAATCTGCCTCAGTATTCCAAATCTAGGGAATGAGGCTCCAAAACCCTTCACCCATGAAGCAGGTTTCCAAATATCCAGTTCACCAATCAAAGAAGTGGGGTTCTAAATGCCTAATTCTAAATCTTGAAATTCAATAACCCGCAAGCTCGGTCTGGGTTGAAACACTCACGATGACACCTAATGGCTAGTTATTGCACTGGTATATGGTTATAATCTTCATTAATCTATCCTTAATGATGAATCATGTCAATAACATATTAAATCAGATATATCTTTCAATAATAAAACATGTGAGCAACATAAATATGGTAGTCATCATTCCGTATGGATGTTACTTGATTAGTCACCGTTCATTAATCATGTAAATTCAACTATCATGCATATTCAACTCAAGGCATAACATATATATTCAATTTAAAGCATGGTCCTGGACTAACAAGCATATATGCATACATTATTTGAATCAAAATAATAAGTTAAAATTTAAAAATCATATCCACCTTTGATAATTAAATCCTTCCTAGTCGTTGTGGTGTTATCTCAAGTCTTCTTTGAGCTTTCAACCTTAAAGGTTAAGAATTAATGCACTCACTATGAAAAACAAATTAGAAC
>JAJIYU010014634.1:0-13124 GCA_030144865.1 Tinospora cordifolia
TATATATATATATATATATATATATATATATGTAAGTGTATATGTATATAAAGAAAAGAAATAACGAAAAAAAAATCTGAAAATTTGGCGTACGGGCAGAAATCTGGCTAGGGCCCTGGGCCCGAGCCTGCCGGGCCAGCAAGACGGGCTCGTGGCCTGTCCTGGGCCACCAGAAGAGTGCAGGCTCTGGCCCGCCTGAATCAACCCAGGGGCATGGGCCAACCCATGCGCCCAGCAGAGGGGTCCAACCCCCTTTTTCCTTTTCTTTAGTGTGAATTTTTTTATGATTTTTAGCCAAATTTTGGGGATTTTTCAGCAGATTTCCAACATAAAACCTTGGGAGTTCATGGTTTGGATCCATGGTTTGAGCCATCAACTCATAGCCTCCATTGTGGCCAATAGACATTGTCAACTAGACAGCTAGCATATGAGGTTGGAAGCCACCTGGATGGCCGCATGTCACCCATCTTGCCATGCAAGCTTCTCCCATGCAACAAAATCTCTCCTTGAGCTCAAACCCAGAAAAATTTTAGCAACTTAGCTCTGTTCACAAGCTCAGATCTCCCTCATTTCTTAGCCAAATTCAGTGATCCACAGCTTGTTTTGAACTTTATACTACTACCTACAAAGTTTTACAAGCCATTTGCTGAATCCTGGAACCAGTTGAAGCTGAAAACCTTGAGAAGAAGTGTTGTTCACAAGTTTAAACCCAAAAAAAAAAAAATCAGCAAGTGTGTGTAAAGCCACCGTTGGAGCTTCGAATCTTGGGTCATTCCCAGTTCTTTTTGGAGGTAAAATTGTCCACCCTATTCATTTTTATATGTACTTTAACCTCCAAGTGTTTGAGAACAAAAAATAGGGCTTTGCACATGATTTTCGAACCATTAAAGTTGGCCACTTATGCACTGTTATGACTGTGTAACAGAAACAGTGTTGGAGTAACCATAGGAAGGCTCACACCTGAACAAATGCAGGCTCGTCTCTGAGGTAAAATCTACCATTCTACCCCATTTTATGTGTATTCAAGTGTCCAATTGGTAGAAACCAAAAATTGGAACGTTTGATATGTTTTATAAGCCACTGTTGTTAACTGTTAGACTTACTATTGCAACAGTGCTGACAGAAACCAATTTGAAACCAAATTTGGAGCCATATTTAGAACACCTAAAGGCACCCATTCGGACTGGAACCAGAGGCATTTTAGACCCCATAATAGAGGTTCCAGAAAGGTATAAAGATCTGATCTTGAGCCTTTGTGAATGTGTTTTGTTATACTTACAATATGCCATGATTGTAGAGTGCTAGAACAAATTTCTTGTGTTCTTTAAAATACAGTAGAGAAATTAGTAGAAAGATAGGCATGAAATTGGCATTGCATGTTATTGATTTGAAGTATTGTTTATTAATGGATGTGCTATGATCTGTATATTGCAATTAGACACAAGAAATAACTCGTGAAATTATGATTTAATAGGGGAAAAAATATTAGGATGATAGTAGAAACTATGAACCCAAAAATTTCTTGCAATCTGGCTAAAAATTTTGAGATGAAATTAACTGACCAAACCTTCATAGATTGAGCTAAAATGTGGTGGAGAGATCCCTAAGTATGTCTAGAAGTTTCCTACCAAATTTCAGTTAAGGATTTACTGCCTGTCACAGGGTATACGAGATCTGTACAGTCTTTGTTATTATACCTACAAACCCTAGTAAATGATGTCTAAAAATTGTGATATAAAATTCTGAGAAAACTTTAGGAAGTCTAAAACAGCTCTACAAAGTTTGGCACAAATCCAATGTACGGAGTACCCACAGAAAAATCAGAAACATGGTTGCGTAGATAGGGCCATAGGCTAATGTGGTGCCTAAGTGATGGGAGTAGGGAATGTTGATCCCTTTTGGCCCAATTGACTCTAGGAGGACCAGAATTGACCCTGTATGACTTTTTTGACCAGCTAGGTCAGCAAGTGATAGGTTGACTAAGGTTGACCAAGATTGACCAAGGTCAATCAAATTGACTTAGCAACTAAGGCAAGTTGAACAAACATAGGTGGACAACTCTTGACTGGGTCAATTTATTGATTGACCAAAGATGTAAAGTTAGAGTGAGCCATGTCCCATGTAAATATTAAGAAGTTATGTCAATTTCGCAGGACCAAGTACTAGAGGGACTTGACCAGTCGCAAGAGGAGTATCGAGAGCGGAACATCCCTGTGAGTAGTGTTTTCTAACTCATTTCTTAGAGCTTGTTATTCTGTGCATTTTGAAAATGAGATTACAAATTGTGATGAATCTGCATTCTTTTAAATGGGTTTTAAATGAAAAGTGCACCGAGTCTCGAGGTCAGAGAGTACAGGGTTGGGGTAAGTTGTGTTGGTCTCTCATACGATCCCGAGAGGTGACCACCTAGCATAGAGTACCCGCTGAGGGGGTTTTGTGGGCCTACGACGATGGCAACGACAATAAGACCTAATCAGGCCGTCACGATAAGGCAACGACAATAAGTCCTGGTTGGTCGTTACGATGATGGCAACGACAATAAGTCCTAGTCGAAGTCAACACGATATGCCTAACTGTCTCCAACCCGCTCGAGTGATTTTTAGTCACCTTGGAGAGCTTGCAAGCCTCGGCGAATGTTTTCATTATTTAACTATTTTTGAATGAAGGTGCATGACTGCATTATGGATTTAAATTATGTTAACTGTTGAATTCACCTGCATAATGTTATTGTTCATTCATCCATGGCACATGTTTTATTTATGGAATGCTTGTTTTAAGTTATGATTTAAATTGCATTACTCACTGAGCCGCCGTGGACAAGTAGGCTTACTACTCTAACTTTTCAAGTTCTTCAGTCGTAGATAAGGGCAAGGGAGTAGTCATCGCCTAGCTGCACACACACACACTCTCTCTTGCTTGGGTAGGTTTTCTTTGTATTTTCTTTTCTGTTGTGTGTTTCGAGGGTTAGAAATGTAACATTCCAATTTTCAACCGGACCTCCGTTCACGTGTTACCTCACATGTGGATCGTCGCCCGATGAAAATCGAGATGCTACCTAAGGTTTCGTTCTGTTAAAATCTTTTCTTCAAAATCAAGTTCATAACCCTTTGTTCTCAAATCAATGTCTATAAAGATATTCTGTGCAAGACAGAAAATCACAATAATTTTATCGAATGAATCATAAGCAAAGTAGCAAAATACCTTTAAAACTATTCCTTTAAACCAAATTTGTTACACAAGGAAAGCCATTGAAGGATAAAACAATCGAAGTTAAACCAATGTAAATACATTAAAACAATCTAGTAAAATACATAAAGTATGACTTCCAAGTCACCTATCCCGGACGACCTCCCCATGAGGTGTCCAATCGGAGTGTGAGTCTTCTGACGTAAATCAACATACTCTACGTCGAGGTGTACTTGAAAAATAAAGTGGGAGTGAGCTCAAAAGCTCAATGGATCGATCCTACACATCACATGCATTATACAAACCCAATCTAAAACATTACAAACACTTTCAAACATTAGGCGTTCAAACATTCAATTGTTTTAGTCGTATTCTAAGACCGGAAGAGGGTTGAGATGCCTCTCGGTATTCCCTGTGATCCAATCAAATCTCAGAGGGTTCCAATAACCGTCTAAAATCAGTCATGTCATCACTATCACAGCCTAAGGGAGAGTACTTACCATGGCATCGTACCATCTCCCAAAGACTTCGAGCTGTCATAGTCAGCTCAGGGTGGGAATACCTATGATCCGTCTTGTAGCTTGACAATCTCAAGCGGTGACATATAGGAGATGCCACCTTGATTCGCTTCAAGCTCGTCAATCGTACCGGTACGTGGATTCTTAATAAACCATCGTCTTATTTTAGTTTTACAAACAATTTCAATCATGTAAGGCATCACTCATATCATGGAAAATAATTCAAATAATGCAGGTTATTCACATGAGTAAATAATGAATCTAAATGCATGTTTTCCTATTAACACATGCCATAAATAAACAAAGCACAATTAAAGTAAATCATCACACCATCATCCAAGCAAGCCAAACAAGTTCAATCAAATTTGTAACAAAATTCTAATAATCCTAGAACTATTCAAACAAATGTTTTAAATCTTAAATCCATATAATACAAGTGAGTAAGGAAGTGACGCCCACCTAGTTTCGTCGATCTTTGGGCTCCTTGCTCTCTTGTGAAACGTTCGGCCCTCTGAAACTATAAGATTTGAAATTTAACCCTTAATGACATTATTCTTAAGCTCAAATAATTTCTAGAATAACTATGAAGTTTGGATATTAATTTCAACTAATCTTATTCGAGTTAGACAAGGTTTCTATGATTCAAAAGAGAGTCATTTTTCATTTATTTCTGAATTTTCACAATTTAAATATTTATCTTCGTATCTTAATTAAATAAATTACGAACAAAATAAGACTTCCAAATATTATAAGTTTAGTTTCAGAGCTTAACATTTTATTCTTCTCTTGTAAAAGATTTTTAAACATCTAAAGGTTTATTTTTTATGTTTTCAACAACTTGAATTGTTAAACTTCAACTTCTAATATTAAGTAAAACTATTAATGTGTTGAAAAATTATTTTCCAATCCTAAATTAAAAGATTAATTAATTTAATTTTGTGTATTTAATTAATCCTCATGTTCAAAAATTTATAATTAATCTAATATTAACTTTATTTGATTCGAATGATTAAATAAATATTCTAAACTACTTTTCATAATTGATTTATTTAAATTTTATTTGAATAAAACATTTTTATTATTTTCTATTTACATTTATAATTAACTAATATTTTTCGTTTTTATCTAGAATTCAAAATCAATTTTTGTACCTCACATCGTCTTTTCTGCGCGAACGATGCCAATGGCGAAGTCACTTGTTGCGTGTTGCTCTTCGCTCTAATGGAAACTTTTGCCATTTCCTTTGTCGCGTGAACATGGTAGCAGTACACCGGCCGCGTTCGCAATTTCAGTTTCAATCTTCTTGTTCAGTTACTTAAACCTACATCACGACTCATGTCAACAGAACGCATCAACAGCTTATATGCAATAATTCTTCATCAGGGACCATCTGTTGGAGATGCTTTATTCTTCACACTTGAATCATGCACCCTCCTCTGTCCAAATTCACCCTCTTCTCTCTGTTCCTCTGTTTCCTTGATAGCACGGACCCTACATCCACAATCAGAAAATGAAATAACATTTGTCGTTGCCTCTCCTGTCTCCTAGCCGAACACACTAGTTCAACAAACAAAACCAAATTCTTCCTTGTTTGATTTTCATGGCCCGAATCGTCTTCTTCAACCTCGGTCCGTCCAACACCCGAAATCCATCCTGCTGCTGTTTCTTCTTTCCATCATTCACTGATCACGACCATCACTCATCAGCCATAGTTACCAACCAAAATCCACAGATTAACGCCCTTGCCCTTCCTCTGTTTTTCATTCCATTATCACCACCATTTCATCCGAACCAGTCGCCGCCCATGTGCCTCCCCTGTTTCCAGTTTGTCTCACTAGCCAACATCTCGGCTGCCTCCTCACTCAGCAGCAGCAACCAGGCAGCTGCTCTGTTTCCACTTCTTAGCACCGAGCCGCTTTAGTTTCTTTCCTTCTCTGGTTCGTGCAACACTTCCCAAACTAGCTGCTACCATAATCCCCTTCTTCACCTGTTCGTTCAGTGGTAGTAGTAGCTGCAGCTGCAACACACCATGGTCCTGCATCAATGGCTCGTAGCAGCAGCAGAATACAGCAATGAGAACAGCACCAGCAGCCGTTCCTCTTCATTCCCCGGTTCTTCATCGCTGCAATAGCAGCAAACCAGCAGCTGCACCTCCTCTTCTTCATTCCTCAGCCAGCAACGTGAACAGGAGCAGCTATCATAAAACAGAGCACTGTTGCTCTAGTTCTTCTTCTTTCTTCACGTTCTCTGTTTCATCCCCCTTCGTCTGACTGTTGCACAAAACCACACTGGCAGCCATTCTTCTTCTTCCGTCGTCTCCTTCTTCTTCGGTCTTCTTCTTCAGTTGCAGCGACGATAACAATAGCAGCAGCAATGGTAGCAATGGAGTCTCCTTTGCTCTGTTTTCCTTTCTTCTCGTTCGGGTTGCAGCAGCAGTAGCCCCTCTTCTGTTTTTTGTCCAGCAGTAGCTACATTCGACCAGCAATGATCTCTGGCTTCTCAATCACTCCCCCTCATCTTCTTCTTCATTCCACGGCAGCAGTTTGGGTAGAAGTTACCACCAACGCCCAGAATTTTCCTCCATCAACTTCCTTCGTAAGCCAATAGACACCGCCCCCAAACCAAAACTTCTATTGGTTTCTCTACTTCCGATTATATATATATCATAAAATCAATAATAATCATTTTATTTATTTAAAGCTTTAGTATGATTGAATGTCAGGTTATTTTAAAACTTTAATATATATATATATATATGTAGTTAATTTCCAACCATATTACACCATATTATAAACTTTCAGATATATGTTAATAGTGTAATTTCCTTATTTATTTTAAGACTTCTATCGTATGTATAAATTGTTTATTTTAGTTATAATTTTTTTTTCTCTTTTTTTTTTCAATTAAATTTTTTTTTTGCAATGAGATTTCCATCGACCATGGAAATTTAACTGTTAAATCTCATTCACCATAAATATATTATATATGAAATAAAGTATCTAAACTGCTAACATTTTGTTCGAATAAGATTTTGATTAATCGTCGTCAATTTCAATTTTTTTTTTTTTTTTTTTTGTAATTCGATAGGTATATCGATATGAAACCTTATTATGGTTTTACCAACATAGTTATATATATATACACACATCTATTTTGATTCTTTTGTTTTCCTTCACTTGGTTAATTTAAAATTTTATAATAAGTTTAATACTATCATTACTTATTTCTTTTATATGAAGACTTTTGCTATATTTATTTATTGTTTTTATTATTATTATTATTATTTTTTTTGAAAGAGATATTTTATTTTATTTATCTATTTATTTGCTCGCGACGTGGCACGCCCACAAAGTTTCGGGGTGTTACAAGAAACTATGTATAGGGGTGAGGAAAACTTGTATATAATGGACTAGTCACTCTCGTTGCTACTCATGTTTTAATAACCCATTTTGGTAAATATCAAGTTTTATTGGTGTTTGTGTGTTAAATTTCTTTTGCATTTCCTATGATTACTCTGATAGTATGTGGTGTGGTGTTGAAAGATGAAGCTGAACAGTGTCCTAGCAAGCTCGGCTTGCGGGCAGGGTTGCCGGGACACTATGCCAGTCAGTTCACCCTTCGTCCTAGGGAAGGGGTCCCGACATCGTTGGTATCAGAGCCTAAGGTTTTTCCAATTGAGGAATAACAAGTGCTATTAACCTAGAAGAGTCTCAGAGTAAATGCAAAAGTATAAAAAGAAAGGACCCTTAGAAATGACTTAGAGTAGCAAAATGGGGCTATGGACAAAACTTTCTAACTCCTGACTGGCAAAAAGAGGAACCAAGTGAGAGTGACCATATTATGAAGGGAATCAGACTGCCATAGGGTGTTAGTGAATTTTAAGATTGAGACTTTGAACCTTGTGGGTTAGGTGATTCCTTAGAGATAGTCGTCTTAATGTCTGAAGTTGTGGTCTGCTCATTTTGAAACTAATGGAAATTAAACATTTTATGCAGACTACGATGCCTCCTCGACGTGGGAGACCATGCAGGACTCCAGAGCCAGTACCGCCACCGCCACCTCTAGCCCAACTCGGGCAGGACGCCATACAGAGGCTAGAGGCCTTAATCAGGGCGTCTAATGAGGCTGGTCACACCCAGGTAGCCTTACTGAATAAGAGGCTTGACAGGATTAAGGCCGAGAGACAGAGGGCTGAGCTAGCAGCGCCTCCTGCGCCAGTTGTACCTGAGATTCGAGAGGAGGAGAGGGCTGCATCCCAGGCAGAGGTAGCCTGAGTGAGACAGGGTGATGACTCCACTCATGATCGCCTTTTAAAGAGATTCTTGGATCTGAGGGCCAAGGAGTTCCATGGGGGTTTGAGTCTGGATGCAGTGGAGAACTAGCATCTCAATATCGAGAAGAATGCTAAGACGTTGAAGCTGTCTGAGGAGAATTAGGTGTTATTCGTGACACACATGCTCGGGGATGAGGCTGCGATTTGGTGGAGGGCCACACAGACTATAGAGGGACAGATTTCTACATGGGCCTGTTTTCGGGAGCTATTCTTGAGTGCCTACATCCCTACAGCTGAGCGAGAGCATAAGAAGGTGGAGTTCCTGACTTTACAGCAAGGAGACATGTCAGTTAGGGAGTATACCCACAGATTTTTCAGACTGGAGGCATATGCACCCGAGTTAGTGAGTAACCCGAGGGAGAGAGCTGGATTCTTCCGTCGTGGGTTGAAGGCCAGTATGAGACAGGCTATGTCAGCATATAGTGATGCTATTCTTGAGATTATACAAAGACATATACTGCAGTTTGAGGTGGATGGTAGGGATCAGCGTCCGATCACCCAGATGGTACAGAGTACCTCCTTGCAGACACAGCCTCAGTCACAGCCACAGTCGCAGACATAGGGAGGTCATTGCGGTGGGTCTCGAGGAGGCAGGTTTCATAGGAAGAGGAAGTATTCAGAGGGACAATTTGGAGGGGCACAGACTTAGCTGACTACTGTAGTCACCCTCGCAGCCACCCCAATATAGGCATACCAGCCGGTGGGATAGCCACCGACTCAGTAGGGAGGCCGAGGTGGAGGTCGAGGCAAAGGTAGAAGTAGAGATTTAGGGGGTAGAGGCCAGAGACGAGGCCATACCTAGCAGAGGCGTCCGATTCTATGTTTCCAGTGTGGTCAGCCAGGCCACAAGCGATATCATTGCCCTATGCCTATCCCAGCTTCCAATGTACCCACCATTGGCACTCAAGAGACAGTACAAGCCATAACTTACCTAGATTCTGAGGCGGCGAGGGCTCTAGTAGAGGGTAACATGTTCCTACTTGATACATCTATCTATGTGTTGGTTGATGTTGGATCTACATTGTCTTTTATTTCTCGGCATGCCATAGATAGATTGAGAATTAGACCTGTTAGAGCATCTATATGGCTCGTGTTGGGCACTGCAGCTGGGGAACGGATCTACCCCAATTTGATTTGTGAGGGCTGCACGTTGAGGTTTGACAACTTCGAGACTCTTGTTGACCTTAGAGTACTAGAGTTTTTGGAGTTCAACGCTATACTTGCGATGGACTGGCTAGCAGCTTATCATGCCTATGTCGACTGCTTTGCCAAGAGAGTAGTATTTTAGATTCGAGGATAGTCTGTTGTCACCTTCGAGGGTAGTGCTTCCGATAGACTGAGGACCCTAGGTAGGATAACGTCACAGTCTGACATAAATACACTGGCTAGTATGATTACCACAGGTGAGGGACCTTCAAAGCAGAGCATAAATGAGATTTCTATTACCAGAGACTTTCCTAACGTGTTTCCCAATGATTTGTCCGACTTACCTCCCAAACGGGATATTGTCTTTATCATTGAGATTATTCCGGAGACACAGCCCATTTCGATCCCTCCTTATCGAATGGTGCCCAAGGAATTATAGGAACTGAAGGTCAAACTTGAGGAGTTGATGAGTAAGGGTTTTATTACCCTTAGTGTGTCACCTTGGGGTGCTCCAGTATTGTTTGTGAAGAAGAAGGATGGAACCTTCGTTTGTGTATTGATTACAGATAGTTGAACAAGGTGACAGTAAAGAACAAGTACCCTCTCCCACGTATTGATGACTTATTTGACCAGCTCCGAGGTGCCACTATGTTTTCAAAGATCAATCTAAGATCTGGGTACCATCACCTGAGAGTCAGGGAAGAGGATGTACCAGAGATGGCCTTTCGGACTCGCTATGGTCACTACGAGTTCTTAGTCATGCTGTTTGGCGTGACAAACGCTCCAGTGATGTTCATGGACTTGAGGCAGAGAGTGTTTCATCCCTATCTCGACTCATTCGTCATCATCTTTATCTATGACATCCTTATTTATTCGAAGACTAGGGAGGAACACGCTAAAAATTTGAGGATCGCACTGCAGACTCTCCGAGATCACCGGTTGTACACTAAGTTTAGCAAGTGCGAGTTCTGGTTGACAGAAGTTCGATTTTTAGGCCATATAGTTGGAGTCGGGGGCATTTTAGTTGATCCAGCTAAGGTTGGGGATATTATTGGTTGGTCGAGACCTACCACAGTGACAAAGATCTGTAGCTTTTTGGGTTTGGTAGGCTATTACTGCAGATTTGTGCCAAACTTCTCGAGGATCGCTGCTCCCATGACGAAGCTTAGCCAAAAAAACATGCCATTTGTGTGGACAGATAAGTGTGAGGAAGCATTTCTTGAGTTGAAGCATCATTTGACATCTGCCCCAATTATTGTGCTACTCGAACCAGGCCGTGAGTTGACGATCTATACAGATGCATGTGGGACAGGCGCTGGGTGTGTTTTGATGCAGGGTGATGGGGTTGTTGCTTTTGCCTCGCAACAGCTAAAGGTTCATGAGAGGAACTACCCTGTGCATAATCTAGAGCTGGCAGCAGTAGTGTTTGCACTTAAGATTTGGTGACACTATTTGTACGGTGAGTGCTTTACGCTGTATTCTGATCATAAGAGCCTCAACTACCTATTTTCATAGAAAGACCTTAATATGAGGCAGAGGAGATGGATGAAACTACTTAAGGATTATGACTTTACCATAGAGTACCATCCCAGGAAAGCCAAGGTAGTGGCTGATGCGCTTAGTAGAGTACGGGTCGAGACTGCTTGTGTGGCAAAACATATGTCTCAAGAGTGGAGGATGATTAATTATGTGACAGTAATGAGTATCTATGAGACTTCAACCGAGACCAAAGTCAGTGCCCAGATGAGAGCCCAACCAGTTTTGCTTGCTGAGATTATAGAGGTACAACCTCATGATGTTGATTTTATGATGTATCGAGGGCAGGCAAACGACACTTCTTGTGTGGAGTGGTCGATTGATACTGATGGTGCACTGAAGTTTAGGAGACAATTGTGGGTACCAGATGACCCTCGCCTGAGACAGGGAGTGTTAGTAGAGCTGCACTGCTCAAGGTATACCATCCATCCAGGCGCCAATAAGATGTATCAGGATGCTCAACGTACTTATTGGTGGCTAGGGATGAAGCGAGATATTGCAGCCTTTGTGTAGAGATGTCATACGTGCCAGCAGGTTCAGGCTAAACACCAGAGACTCGGTGGTTTATTATAGACTTGGCTATTCTCAAGTGGAAATGGGAACACATTACCATAGACTTTGTGATGGGATTGCCCCGGACTCAACGAAAACATGATGCTGTATAGGTCATTGTGGACAGACTTACTAAGTTGGCTCATTTCCTCTGGATGCATAGTAGAGATTTGATGGAGAGGCTGAGCGACTATATATCTGTGAGATTGTGAGATTACATGGGGTCCCAATGTCCATTATGTTTGATAGAGATGCTCGGTTTACGTCCCATTTTTGGCAGAGCTTGCAGAATCAGTTAGGGACTAGTGTGAGCTTGAACACAACCTTCCATCCACAAACTGATGGATAGTCTGGGAGAGTAATTCAGGTACTTGAGGATATGTTGAGGGCATGCATTGTTGATTTTGGTGGTAGCTAGGAAGATCACTTGCCCCTATGTGAGTTTGCATATAATAACAACTACCAGGCGAGCATCGACATGGCACCTTTTGAGGCATTATATGGCCGACCTTGCCGATCGCCAGCTTGTTGGGCCGATGTTAGTGATACAACAGTTATGGGCCCTACTTTTGTCCAAGAATAGAATGAGAAGATTTAGTAGATTCGTCAGAACATGAAGATAGCTCAGGATTGGCAGAAGAGCTATGCAAATAACCGAAGGAAGATCCTAGAGTTTGTGGTCGGTGATCATGTACTCCTTCGGGTTTTTCCTAGGAAGGGGTAGACTCGGTTTGACATTTAAGGGAAATTCGCACCGAGGTATGTTGGACCTTTCAAGATCCTTGAGCATATAGGTCTTGTGGCATATTGATTGGCGTTACCGCCTCAGTTAGCGGGGGTACATAATGTGTTCCACGTGTCGATGTTGAGGAAGTACCACCTTGATCCCTCGCACGTGATTAATTGGAGACATATTGATTTGCGAGAGGATTACACGTATGATGAGGCTCTGGTAGCCATTGTTGATCGAGCCGTAAGGAAACTACGCAACAAGGAGATACCAATGGTATGAGTACGTTGGCAGTTCCACGGTGCCAAACAGGACACTTGGGAGAGAGAAGAATATATGACGAGTCATTTCTCGGAGATTATGGGAGTTGTTGCCCTTTGACCTTTAGTACATTAGAGAATTTTGAGGACGAAATTCATTTTAAGGAGGGGAGACTTTGACGACCCATGTTTTTGACATTGGATTGACGGATCCAACATATATGTGTTCTATGTATTTTCAAGAATTTTAATGAGAAAATATATAATTTTCCCCAAATATTTTTCCAATTTTGAGTTAATTATTGAAGAAAATGAGAATATGCGAGTGTGACACCCCGGCTCCCGGTCGATCATCTCTGTGTCCGTTGCGACGGTCCGTCGCTCGGGCCATGCAAGGAGACGGCGCGCGCCCGTTCTTTCGTTCGGCGGGTGACGCCGGGTCACCCGTTCGTTCACCGAGGGCCGGAGGCCACGAGGTTCGGTTTCTTTATTTCTCAGTCTCAGCCTCATATCTTTCTATTAAATTGACTATGATGTGAAAAATTAAAATGTACAATGGCCATCAAAACAATGGTTCTTTCGGTAGACATGAAATTCATTTAAAATATGTGCAGCGGAATCCAACTCGTTCATAAATCCATAGTGATTTCATATTTGGCCAAATAAAGCATTTTGCAGCGGAATAACATTTCAAATCCATTTCCAAAACACGGCATGAAAAGAAAACATTGCCCAAGGGCCTAAGTTCCAAGATATATGATTTACAAGTGAAATAGTTCAGAATAAAAGAAAGGGCACATGCCCAGTTCACTATAAACTCAAAAACGATATATTTACAACAAAATGGTACGAAGGAAAATTCA